>PITA01005959.1:0-104951 GCA_004023965.1 Spilogale gracilis
GCGGCGCCTGGGTGGCTCAGTTGGTTAAGCCACTGCCTTCGGCTCAGGTCATGATCCCGGAGACCCGGGATCGAGCCCCACATCGGGCTTCCTGCTCGGCGGGAAGCCTGCTTCTCCCTCTCTCAATCCCCCTGCTCGTGTTCCCTCTCTAGCTGTGTTTCTCTCTGTCAAATAAATAAAATCTTTAAAAAAAAAAAAAGTGAAATAATTTGGTACTTATTGTTTCATGGAATTGTTATTTGTTTCCTAGGGCTTCATAACAAAATAACACCAACTGGATCACTGAAAACAAGCAGATTTGTTCTCTTACAGTTTCAGAGGGTAGAAGCGTAAAATTGAAATGTTGGCAGGGTCATTCTCTCTAGAACTCTGTGTAGAATCCTTTATTGCCTCTTTCTAGTTTCTGGTGGCTACTGGCAACTCTTGGCTTTCAGTTGCCTCCCTCCATTCTCATTCCTTTGCCCTTCATGTCTCCATCCAAATTTCCTTCTTGTAAGGATACCAGACCTGTTGGAGTGGGGCCCACCCTAAGGCACACCTTAACTTGGTTCCATCTCTAAAGATCCTGTTTCCAAGGAAGGTCACATTCACAGGTACCAGAGGTTAGGATTTCAATATATCTTTAGGAGGGGACACAGTGCGACCAAGAACAGTCATCTAAAAAACATCTGTTCTTTCCTTGGTTCTAAGATACCAACTACCCCTTTTAGTGAAATCAATACCCAGAAAGGGGAAAGGGCATGTCCCTGATAACTCAGTAAAGGATCAGGAGACCTAGAGCTGGCATCCAGATCTCCTACCCTTGACCTCTTGGTCCTCCACTTTCACAAGGGAAACATGAAAGGGACTCTTCACTGATTCAGACCAGCTGAAGAGTGGGTTCTCCACATCAGAGTCCTCCAACTTCAGCTTGTGTTAGAATTCCCTGGAGAAATTATTAATCATCCAGAGTTTCTGATTCAGCAGGTTAGAGGTGGGGCCAGAGGAATTGCATTTCTAATAGGTTCCCAGGTGAAACTGATGTTGCTGGGCCAGAGGCAGCATTGTTCCATATCAGTGGTGTTCAAGCTTGGTGGCACATTGTAATCACCTGGAGAGCTTCTGAAAACCTATGTGCCCAGGCTGCACCCCAGACCAATTAAACTAGAAGCTCATTGGTAATTTTGAAGCTCCCCAAATGATTTGTGCAGCCAAGGTTGAGAAGCGTGGCTCTAGGATACATCAAAGGATGTTTTTAGAGAAAGGGCATTCTTCAGGGCATCCACGTTAGAAGATTCATATTTAATAAATAATGAGGCAATTTAAGTTAATAAGGCTGTTTCTTATATTTAAAGGATAACCAGAGAGCATGTATTGAGTGCTTACTGTGTACCACGCACTAGGAAAAATGCTTTGCCCGTCACATACCGTTTCATCTTCACAATCACCTTCTGGGAAAGTACGATTATACCTTCTTTTCAGACCAAAGGAAACTGACATGCAGAGGGATAAGTAACTTGCAAGAGCTCATACAGCTAGTCTGAAATGGAGCCAGGTTTTGATGCCAGGCTGTCTGGCACCAAAGCCAGTGTGTTAACTGCTTTGCCATTCTGCCTCCTAAGAGAAAGTGGTGTGTTCTCCTTTAAATTCCGCACATATCCATAGCCTCGTTTATGCTATGGACTCTAATGTGGTGTAGCCCAGCCCCTGCCTCAATTACAGTAATTCTGAGTTAGTGAGGTTTGAATTAATGAGGTTTTGCTGCATCCACAAGGGACCAGAATCATGTGTACCGTGGACTGAATTTGCACTTCTCATTTCATTCCGAAAAGAGAGGTGGAGGATTGTTAGAACAGGTGTCCTGTGCTGGCAGGAAGAGAGCAGGGGTTGGATTCCGTGGCCCCTGCCATTGTGCCGGGTGCCTTGACTAAGCCCTTCCTCTGTCCGGGCCTGTTTCTTCTTGACTGAAATGAGAGGATGGTACAGTTCCCTTACAGTTCTGATGCATAACTTTAATTAAAGATACGATCTTGCCAGCACAGGGCATGCTGGCTTCAAAGGGTATAGTGACAGCTTTTAATAGGAGTAGAGTCTCAGCTCTGTTTTCTTCTTCCACCTCCTATGGGCTGAGAATCTCTCTCTCTGGCTCCAGTGTTCTCATCTTTGTGGCCTCCCATGAACGTCTGTCCAGAGATATCAGCAGAGGATGAGTCAGAGTAAGACCCCTACAGGGAAAAGGAAGAGTGCCTTATCCTTGTCTCCACAGGAGCATGAGCATAGCTCTTCATATGTAGGGAAAAACCCTCAGTGGAACCCCCAACACTATTCCCCAGTTGGCTGGAGCCTCCTGTTCCCAGCCCAGAACAGATTCAAGGGTTTTGCAGAATCCAGATGGTGGAATTCCCTTCTGCCTCTTTTCCAAGTGGCTTCTCAGTCTCTACTTGAACTTTTCCAGTGATGGAGTGCTTGTTACTTCCAAAAGCTTAAGCAGGGTAAGGGTCATACCTGATTTTTTTACATCATGGTCTCTTTCTGAGAGTTACTGGTATAAAGTGGGTGTTCATCAAACATTTCCCAGCAAATCAATGAGCAGAGAGGAAGAAATTACAAACTTTGGGAAGGAGACAAAGACTTCTAAAAGTAGGGGACATTTGGGGCGCCTGGGTGGCTCAGTTGGTTAAGCGACTGCCTTCGGCTCAGGTCATGATCCTGGAGAACCCGGGATCGAGTCCCACATCGGGCTCCCTGCTCGGCGGGAAGCCTGCTTCTCCCTCTCTCACTCCCCCTGCTTGTGTTCCCTCTCTCACTGTGTTTCTCTCTGTCAAATAAATAAATAAAATCTGTAAAATCTTTAAAAAAAAAAAAGTAGGGGACATTTGAGTTGGGACTTAAAAGATGTAGAGAAGATTACCAAAGAAGAAGAAATGGGAAAGACAGTCAGGCATTAGGCACTCTCAAAAGAGACCCAAGCACTTCTACTTTGTTCTTTCTTCCTCCTCTCAAACCAACCTGTTTCTAATTCTGCCTCTGGGGCCACAACAAAGCCAGACATCAGACGAGGGAAGAGAGCATTTCTGAATATTCCCTCTCCTTAAGAAATAATCCCCATTGTTTCAGGTGCTCCTTCTCTCAGAGTGTGATTTCAGAACCTTCCACAGCCTTGCATTCCTCTCCCTAGAGCCCTTCCACCTGACGCTATCCCTTATAAGGAGTGGTGCGCAGAATAAATCACAGGGCTCACAGTCCATCATGGGCATATCCCCTGCCACCTCCCCTCACTCAGCTAACAAGCAAAGGTCGGAAAGAACTCAGAGTGATCTGTTAGAAGAAAGAATGCTAAGAGCTATGGTCACATCTCATTGTCCATCTGTCAGAAACAGTAAACTTTGGAGGAATAGGAAGGCTTATGCCTGTTCTCTTTTTGCCAGCTTTTGGTACCCCCTGCTGGTGAAATTGTGTGACCCAGTTGGCAAGAATCTCAGAACAGCTAGAGAAAAAATTCCAAGTTTCAGAAGTCAGAAGTATTTGAGTCTTGAAGGATCTGAAAATACCATGAGTTACATGACTATCCTATTTATCATGTAACCATTTTATGCAATTTTTAAAAAGACATTCTGTAGCTGTGGCTATTCTGTGGGCTCTAAGTGAAAAAAATTCTGACTTCTGTAAACATCCCATTAATTCTACAAACATCACAAGAATTCTATGACAACCACCGGAAGAAAATGCTAAGTTGTCAGCCAAAAATATTCATAAAGTAGAAATATTTCAGGTCACAGACTAATTTTCTACAAGTTTTTCTTCCTCTTTCCTTGTATGTATCTTTAAAAAAAAAAGATTTTATTTATTTGACAGAGAGAAACACAGCTAGAGAGGAAAGCACAAGCAGGGGGAGTGAGAGAGGGAGAAGCAAGCTTCCTACTGAGCAGGGAGCCTGATGCAGGGCTCGATCCCAGGACTCCGGGATCATGACCAGAGCCGAAGGCAGTCACTTAACCAGCTGAGCCTCCCAGGTGCCACTTTGTATGTATCTTTTTAAAAAGTGATTCTAATTTGCAGTTGGAGTAGCATGGCAATTTTTTCTACACTTCACATTGTAGACTTCTAAATATAAATTTTG
The DNA here is from genome assembly GCA_004023965.1 of Spilogale gracilis. Lineage (NCBI taxonomy): Eukaryota > Metazoa > Chordata > Mammalia > Carnivora > Mephitidae > Spilogale > Spilogale gracilis. The sequence continues at coordinate 4,100 of PITA01005959.1, forward strand.
TACAACAAATTTATTGAGCCCTGGTTATGTGTCAGACACTTATCAAGAAATTGGAGTAGGTACAAGAAGTCAAAAGCCCTTCACCCAAGAGGTTCTTGCCCTAGTGGGTGGGAGAGTCGAATCACTTCAGTTCAACTAAACAAGTGCTTAGCTGACATGGCAACAAGGTTTGATCTGCTGAGAGGGTTCAAATCACCTATGAGCATGCTCCTAGCTCCACGCGTTTCTCCTTCTTGGATTTCATCACTTTCATGATTTTGTATTTGTTTCTGTATTTATCTGCTTAGCACCTGTCTTTGCCAGTAGTGTCTGTGTTCTGCGAAGGTCAAGGTGGTGTCTGGCTTTTGTCACTGTGATCTTACATTAGCAAAGACCGGTACATGTAGGTGCTCAATAAATACTTATACAACAGATGAGTCAGCCAAGAGGAGAAAACCACAAATCTGTTTAGAGGAGCAAGAGAAACCTCAAAGGAGAGGCAACGTTTGAACACTGCTGAGCCTTGGAGGATGAAGAGGAGGTGGCCAGTGGAGAAGAATGGGGACACTTTAAGGAATATAGAGTATTGAGGAATTGTTGGGGGATGAAGATAGGTAGTTGGTGTTTCCTAAGAGGAGGTGTTTGTGGAAGATAAGGCTGAGTTGAAGCCTAGAGCCATAGCCTGAAGTCTTTCGTGCCCTACTGTAGGCTTGGATTTTCCCCTCTTTTAAGGAAAAAGAGGGAAGGGGAATCAGTTAAGCTCTGTGGTTAAAGGAATAAAAATGATTTTTCCTGTATTACCGGGAGGATTTTTTAATACTTAAATTTTGAATTCTGAGAAACTATAGATAGATCCCAAAATTATGGTTTTATGTTTTATTTCCTTCTACATCCCTTCCTTCTATTTCCACTTTGTAGCTGTATTTGCCAGTTGCTGAAACACCTGTAATTTTTAAATTACTATAGTAATTTAGCATCATCATCTCCATGAACACAGTGTCAACTGTGGGCTTAAATACTAAGCATGCCATACCCCTCAGTTTTTACAACCTGGCTAGTTGTCCAGTTTTTAAATATCTATGTTTTGGAGAAGCTCAGATTTTCATTTTTCATCCTGATTTTCAGAACTACTCAAACATTTCTGTAAAATGCCATTTTGATAGATGCAGCAAGACATTTTATTATTATTATTATTATTATTATTATTATTCCTTTGGGAAAAAAATGGTTTGTGTCTAAGACAACTCTCTCCATATTATTTTACTCTAATGGAATGAGACTGACGGGCGTTCTGCCCCTATGGAAATATCAAAGCCTCTAGTACACACTCACTTCTGGTTTCAAAGTTAACTTTCTTATTCGATTTCCTTTACTTTGCTGCTGGGGCAATGTGAATAGAGTTTGGAGAGAAGCAATGGATCTGCTGTATATCTTTTCAAATTTATGATTAAAAAGGTCATATATGCATTTTTAAACACACTCCTTTTTGATAATAAATGAAGAGTAAAATTTTGAAATGTCATCAATAGTAGACCCACTCATTTCTCTTTTGCTGGTGCTCCCCCTGCACCCAGTCTGATTGCCTGGAGATGGCGAGGAAAGGTCCAAATGATCCAATGCTTTGCTCCTTGTTTCTGTCTGCCAGGAAGAGTCTGACTATTAGAACACAATGCCTGTAGCTAAAGCATCCCAATCAAAAGATGCATTCCTTTTCCCAAGGGCCCTTCTTTCCTTAGGCCAATGGGAGATGGGGGGGGGGGGCGAGAAAGAGGGGGAGAGAGGAAGGAAGGAAAGAAGGGGAAAGAAAGAAAAAAAGAAAGAAAGAAAGAAAGAAAGAAAGAAAGAAAGAAAGAAAGAAAGAAAGAAAAGAAAGAAGAGAAGGAAGGAAGGAAGGAAAGAAAGAAAGGAAGAAAGAAAAAGAAAGAAAGAGAAAGAAAAACGAATAAGCAAGCAGAAAGCAGGTGGGGAGGAAATGAAGGGGGAAAGGGAAAGGAAAGGAGGGAGGAAAGAATGAATTCCATTTTCGGCTGCATTGGTCTACAAACTGTGTCTCAAATCAGGGAGATAAAAATCTCTTGGTCGGGACTTCCTGGATCCAGATTCATCTTTCCTGCCTCACCACTCTGCTCTCTTCTTCCAGAGCTAAATTGGCATGGACTCCATGCCTCCAGCTTCCAATTGGGTTGAGCTAATAAGAGCTGCTCTTTGGAGACCTGGGGGAGATGGGAGGATATAGTCAGGGTATTTATGCCTCTGGTTCCCTCACTGGAAGGATCAGTTGGACCCCTTGAAAGAAGGCTGCTACTTCTGGGCAGGTAGTCTTCTCTTATCTTCACAACTCTCTCCTTCGGGGTTCTGGTCACTGCTTCATCTGCTTGACCTCTGGACAGATGGTGGCCAACAGCTCCCCTGTCATTACAGTGGATTCTGCGTTCCTCTTCACCCTTCTTACTTTTGTCAGTAGTCCTTTTGCACATAAACTTTCCCCAGATTATCCCATTTGAGTGTGCCATCTGTCATTTTTTTGTGCCTTCTGCACCTAGATTGAGGGACCCATGTGAAGCAGGTTACTATCATACTATAAAACCAGAACAGATCCTAGGTGAACTCCCCTAAAATACTTCTAGGTCTGGGGGCGCCTGGGTGGCTCAGTCATTAAGCATCTGCCTTCAGCTCAGGTCATGATCCCAGGGTTCTAAGATCAAGCCCCACATCGGGCTCCCTGCTGAGCAGGAAGCCTGCTTCTCCTTCTCCCACCCCCACCCCCGCTTGTGTTCCCTCTCTCACTGTGTCTTCCTCTGTCAAATAAATAAATTAAATCTTTAATAAAAAATACTTATAGGTCTAGGATTATTCTTTCGTATCATACTTCCTGTGATAGGGAGATCATTACCTCTTGAACTGCCTATTTCATGACCAGGCAGGCTCCATTTTGGAAAATTATTTCCTACATGGTGCTGAATTTGACTTCTCTGAGAGATCTGTTGTTTCTGTGCTGAGGTGATAGTGATCAAGTTTGAAGCTGAAGCCAAGACCTACGAAAAATGGAGCAAGAGTCCTGGGAGAATTTACCCCCAAGATATTTAATGTGCCCATCACCTTCCACATCACAGGAACAAAATAACTATATTTAGAATTGGAAATGTGGGGAAATCTCCAAGGAACTATCTTGGTTTTTTTTAGAAATATTTGAAGAATTGTTTTTTTGTTTTTTTTTTGTTTGTTTGTTTTTTTTTTTTTTTTAAAGATTTTATTTATTTATTTGACAGAGACAGAGATCACAAGTAGGCAGAGAGACAGGCAGAGAGAGCAGAGGAAACAGGCTCACCACTGAGTGGAGAGCCCGACGTGGGCCTCGATCCCAGGACCCTGAGATCATGACCTGAGCCGAAGGCAGAGGCTTTAACCCACTGAGCCACCCAGGCGCCCCTGAAGAATTGTTATATGCAAGAGGGATTAGTCATATTCTTTTGTTTCTAATGATCTCAGAATAATCAGTTAAGATTTAAGAGAGTTAGATTTGAAATCCATATGAACCCTTCAGCTGCTGGGGAAAGTGTCAAAATTTCTACCACTTGATATCCAGGGATTTCACAGTGGGCGGTCCTGGAATGAGGTTGGACCAGTAAGGATAATATAAAAAGAATAGCAGTAGCCACGTGTTGAATGTCCTCTGTGTGCCAGACACGGTGTTCCATGTGTTTCACATTTGATCTTATTTAATCATCATGACCCGAGGGCGTTGGTCCAGTTGTTTCCCACAGTACACAGAGGATGAGTTCAGATCTTGAAGAGGTTAAAGAATTTGCTAGGGTCATGCAGCCAGCAGAGCTAGGATGTGAACCGAGACCTTCCTGGCCAAAACCAATGATTCTAACCTCCAGTAGATGATGTCAGAATGACCTGGAGAACTAGGTGGCAATACACAGGTCTTGCCCCTATTCTGCCTTTATGAGCCTGGACCTCTGTGTGCTCTTATCAGCTCTTGAAATGATTTTAATTTACACCAGAGTTTGGGAACCACTGCTTTTAAGCTAGTGTTATTATAAATACCATCTGGTTCTGAGCATCTTTTACTCCTATGAGAATAGTTAGGCATCCAGTTCAGCTTTCAGTTTTCTCCTTTAAGCCACAAGACTGACTACACCCCAGCTTTGCCCTTCACCAACCAGCAGCCCCTACTTCAGTCTACCATTGTTTGGTGTATTATTTTGTAAGCTTAGCCCCTGAGAAACATCAGGCTCCATTGTAATTCTCATTCAGAGCCCTGGGAACAGAAAGATCAATCTAACCTCTTCGCCCCCTTTGGAAGGAGAACAAGCGGAGCATCATTGCAAGTCTCATTGATTTCCCATTTTAAGCTCAACTAAAGAACATACCTGTTGTTGAAAATGAGCCAGGACATACCTCATATTTCTGAGTGAAGGAAAGCCATTAATGGTTTCATGAGGTCTTAGGCTTATTCCACCTTGGCATTAGAGGACTCTGGAGAATGAATCAGGTTTGGGCATTGAGGATGATGAGTGAGGAAGAAGAGAAATCTGATCTTCCCAATGCTTTAATACAACTGAAACCATCTGACTATGATTTTTTTTCCCCTTGCACATGTCCCAAAGGAAGCTGGCCAAGAAGCAGAAGGAGACACAGAGTGGAGCCCAGAGGGAGATGGGGCCTGTGGCCTCAGCTGACAAGCCCGCCACCAAGCTCAGCACCAGCCGCAACGATGAAGGCTTCTCCTCTAGCTCTCAGGACGTTAATGGATTCAGTAAGTTGAGTCATCTAAGGGGAAGGGAACACCCATGGTCCAGCTTGACCCTGGTCCTCTGCTGTGGAGCCCTCACAGTTGTTAGATGCTATAGGACATGGGCTCAGGATGCTTCCCTGGGATGTTCCAAGGATGAAGTTTCTCTCTGGAAGCAACTTGGGGGCAGCCCATCTTGAGGGTAAAGGAGGAAATAGGGGCAGGCCATCTTAACTACTTGTTAACAAAACTAACCATCGTTTTGGGGTTGGTTTGTTTTTTTAAAGAGGACATGGTTATGCCCATAAGAAGAAAAACATGCCACACTGAACTATGTGTCTTATAGTTTTCAAAACAGTGGTTCATGTAAACTATGTAAGATGGGTGTGTCATGGATTATAATTGTCTGTGTTTTGTGCTCAGAGAAGCAAGTTCTCCAGTGTCTCAGGGCTGAAGAGTAACAAAACCAGATCTGGAAGCCAGGCCTCCCAAGCCTGGCCAGGTCCAATCCAGAGCCAGTGTTCCAAGTGGTGTTCAGTCAAGAGTCCCTGAGCCCTCATGAAGAATAGATCCCAAGCCGATAGAAATGGCTAGGATTTCAGAGCTAACCCTAGTCCAAAGGAGAACCTCAGGACTGGCAGCATTTAAAGCTACCTTGGTGGTCAGACTCAAGAGAGCTAACTTTAGTTTTCATCTTGCTTTAAGTTAGTCTTTTTCCTGGCTTTAATAGAAATGCTAGATTCCCCCAGTCTCTGCTCCAGAATAGGGAATTTCAAAACTCTAAAGGAATATGAGCATACACAAATGTTCTCCACACACTGCGTCAGTGGCAAATGGAAGAAACCATAATTTGTAAAAATCACATAGATATGATCAATTAGGGGTGGTGAGGGTCCATGAGAAAATGAAGAAAGAGAGGAAGCAAGTATTTCTTGACCATCTTTGTCCTCTCCACACCCTCTAAGGTACTTTGTATGATTAGTCCCATTTTGTAGATGAAGGCATCTAAAGTTGCAATCATTTGGCTGACCTTCTCAGAGTGACTTAGCTAATTCGCGATGGATCCAGGTTCTGAGGGTAACTCAGACCCATGATTGCTGACCTCAGGTGCAACACAGAACCCATCTGAGAAAGTTTTCAAAAAACACATATGTAGGCTGTGCACCTTACCAACTAAATTGAAATCTCTTGAGGGAAGAGAAGGAGGGAGATGAGGGGTAAGATGGGATGTGGATTTTGTAAAAGCCATTTAGATAGTTCCTGCAGGCACACTGGTTAAGGACCCTAAACTTTGAGGGAAGCAGTAGCCATTTCCAAATATTGACATGCTGCCTTGGGAAAGAAATTAGTTTTAAATCTATAAAAAGGTTGAAAAATTTGTAAAACATATACTCCTATACCTTGTACCTAGACTCATCAGTTATTCACATGCACTCTCTCTCCGTGTGTGTTTGTGTATGTGTGTGTATACATATCTATCTATCTAAATAGACAGATATACATATACTATATATATGTGTATATGTAGGTATATTATAATTTTCTGATCCATTTAGAAGTAGGTTGCAGACATCTTGACACTCTATCTCCAAAGAATTCAGCATGTGCTTCCTAAATCTAGGACAACTCAACATAACCACTACAAAATTATCTTACCCAAGAAATGCAGCCTTATTTCAGTATCTAATATACTCGTCTACAATTGAATTTCCTCAATGGCCCCCAAGTATTTGTTGTTGTTGTTATTGTGATTTTAGTCCAGGGTCCAGTCAAGTGCTTACATTATATTTGGCCATCCTCTCTCTGTCACCTTCCACCTAGAATGGCCCTCCCTCCTTTATTTTTTTCCTTTCAGCATGCTGACATCTTTTAAAAGTCTAGGCCAGTGGTCCTACAGGATGTGGCACAATCCAGATCAGTCTGATTTTGTTCATCGTGATCACATTCGAGTTAACAGGTCGACAAAAATGTGACCTAGGTGGTATCATATATCCGCCCTTTGCCTTGTTTTCACAGAGGAGCACTATCTCATCGCCCATTGTTGGCCACACTAAGTCTGTGCGCTTCTTAAGATTGTGTAACGGCTTTAAAGACAAAATCTGGTATCGCATACTGATTATTTCATGAGCAAATATTTAAGTTCCGTTTCCCTCAGAGAGCAGAACAAGTTTGTAGTCTGCCTACCCACAAAACCAGTCCCTTTTCCTTTCTCAACACAGATGAATCCCAGGGATTCATACCTTCCTTCAGGACCGGGAAAAGGGGAGAGTGGCATAGATGGCCAGGAGAGGCAGACAACAGGTTGGTGTGTCCTTAAAGAAAAGCCCATCCAGAGCTCCCCAAGACTCTCTGTCTGGTTTAACCTGTGACAGAGTCCCTGCTTTTGGCCCAGGGACCTGGAAGTTTAATAGTAAGTCTAGCTGATAGAACATCCTGGCCAAGTGACACCTATTCACCCAAAACCTTTCCTGGATAGGCCAGATTCTTGTGCACACTTTTTGCCATAGGTAGAAATGCCCTGGGAAGACTGAATGTCAAAAATACTATAGTCATAGATACACGCCCTCAAAATTAGAGGTATTTGATCCTAAGCTTTCTGATCTCAAGGAAGAATCTGGGTGACACCAATTTCTTGGATTTCAAGGGGAACCATCACCACTGTTTTTCCCATGGGCTGAAACTTAGACTATTTAAGAAGAAAGCACCTATGACCCAGGTAGATCAGCCAGCCAGAGGGGAAGAAAAAAGCTATTCAATAGACTCTAATTAGACATCTTCAATGTAAAGAGAGACAGTGTTTCCAATGATTGATATGTATGTGTGATTTATATACACACACACACACACACCCAGATATACAAAGGCAAACACATAGATATACAGACATACATGTATATACATTTTAATGATGTTGCTTTTAGAAAAACAGGAAAAAAATTTCAACTGGCATTATACTCAATTGTTAAGAAATTTTGCATTTGTTTGCATCACTGAATATTTTAGGGCTCTATCTATGCATCTGGTGTTCTCAGGCTATAGCCACAAACACGCTCTGGGGATTTTTTTTAATGCCCTGGAATGCATCAGGTACCTTTTAAAATGCCCTGTGGAACCGCTGGGATGAGATTTGAGGGGGAAAAATGTAAGTAATGCTTACACTAGAGATGTAGAAATTGCTTCTGAAATCACCCTGATGTATGTAAAATTGGATCTATTTTCGCGGCATTAGGAAAGTGACTGCCTGGCTTCTGCATCGGCTTTAGGAGGCCCTGAGATGATTTGCAAATGTCGAGGAAGCACTGCGAAAGGCAGAGCCCAAGAATACGTGTCACATCAGAAAAGATGACAGAAGAATGTGCCCTGGGCAATTATTTCATTATTGAACAGGTGGACTCTCGCCTAATTTCAATTCCCTATCTCCCTACATACGTTGATTTTCTGGGGCTTTCTATTCTAAATGAGTGCTAAGTTGTGCAGCAGCCATTCAGGCAAGCCTCTGGATTTTGTATGGGAACAATGACCCCAGAGCTGCAAGGGTGACAGGCTCTGTGAGCACTGGGCCTGGCTTTGGAATGCTGCAGTATTCTTGAGAAAGGAGTGGGTGCCACATTTCAAGGACAAATAATGTGCGTTGTTTTCGGTTTGAAGAAATGCCAGCTTTTATTAAGTAATCTCATTTTGATCTTATTGCCCTGTGTACCTGATTGTTTTTTTTTTTTTTTTCCTGAGATCTTTCACTCACTGGGATAATTTTCCCCGGTCTTTCTTCTGATGCTATCTTTTTATATCCATGCTTACATCTTCTTTTTATCTCTTTTGTTCATAGTGTCATCTTGTCTGTGTTCATTTTCAGTCCAAATCAGAGTGCTTCAAAACAAATTCCTGTTGAATTTCTATGATAGTGATGCCAGCAGGCCAGGTACGAGGACCCAGAGGGGGTCCCACAGGACCTGCCAAGAGGGTCCCTGGCTGTGCACAGGCTGGAAATCAAACACAAGTCAGCAGGAGGTAAAAGCAGAGTTTATCAAAGTATAAAAAGAGTGAGCAGCCCCTGGGTGGCTCCGTTGGTTAAGTGACTGCCTTCGGCTCAGGTCATGATCCCGGAGACCCAGGATCGAGCCCCACATCGGGCTCCCTGCTGGACAGGAAGCCTGCTTTAAAAAAAAAAAAAAAAAAAAAAAAAAGAGTGAGGGTACAGAGTATCTGGGAGACTCAGAAAGGAAAGGAGGCCCCTTTGGGGGGTCTGGGGGATTTGCTGAAGATGGTGGTCTGGTGTATGTGTCACTTCGGCCTCCAGGAATTGGTTCAAACAAAGACCATAGCCTAGCTGTTATTCCTTGGAGCCAGGGGGTCCTGGCCTCAAGATGTCTAATGCCAGGGGTCTGGAATAGGCATGTTGTTGCTTTCTGAGGTCATTCTCACCTTGTCTTTCGTTAGATTTCACCTATTCCAAGGAAATCACTAACCCATTGTCCTTTACAAGTAGGACGTACACAGTTTGCATTCTGAGGCATGTATTAAGTAGTGTATTGCACATCACAAGTGTTTCTACTAAGTTTTTCATAGTTTACAAAAGTCCTTTTGCAAAATCCTGGAGCCAAAGATCCTATTCATGCATTATAAGAGAGCTTGTAGGGTTTTTATTACCCTCATTCTACAGACAAGGAAACTGAAGTTCAGAGAGACTCCATGACCCAATCACACAGGCATTTCCAGGGTCATATTAAGGATCTGTTTCTCCTGACTCAGTTTGATTCTATCCATCTAGCTCTGCAGAGAATTTGGGAGCATAGCCAGTAAAAGTACATACAGTAAAACAGTAATAAGAGAAATAAATAAACAAGATTAGGAATACATAAATGAAGACAAGATCAAGATCAAGTTGGATTAAAATGTAATTTCATTATATTAAAAAGTAATCTAAATATGCAGGCTGGTAACTTTCAAACTCCAGTTTGGCTCTGAGCTTTCTTGTAGCAAAAGCCTGAAGGAAGGTAACTTTCATTGGTACCCAGTACGTACTAGACCATATGCTTTGAATAAATCCCACTCTTAAGTCTCCTAGGAACCCTAAATATTAGATATTATTCCCACTTTATAAATGAGGGAACTGAGTTTCAGAGAGCTGAAATAAAAAAGTCCAACTTCGTACACACAAAGAGTGGCAATGGGATTAGAAGCCAAATAAGGTTATCTGACTGCAGAACCAGTGTTCCTTGTCCTGGACCATGAATGGTGGCTGCTGACAGCTAGGAGAAAGGGGGAGCACCATTCTTCTCCCCATGACCAGCCAGCTTTTCTCCCATGTGTGCAGAAGCTGCCGGCCCTAGCTGTGTCCTGCATGGAGGCCTGGGGCTGGGCACTGACACCGAGCCAATCTGATTCCCGTGAGGTGCCAGGCTCTGGGATAAGCACATTCAAATATACATCTTCATATGTCCTCACAGAATCCTGTGCAGTGTTGTGTTTCTTATCAAACCCATCTTCCAGTTGAAACTGGTGCTCTGAGACATTGAGAAAACTTCCTCGGGTCACATAGGAAGCGATAGTGAGGTCTGAACCACAAAACATCTTTGTCTTCCCTGTAACCTTTAGCTTTCTGGCCACCACAAGCCTGGATGAAGGAGGGGAAGGAGGTTAAGGGGGATTGCCTTGCTGGCTGGGAGAACAGCGCCTCCTCTTGGTTCCTCTGTCCACTGGAGAGCCCACAGGAAGGCAACTGCCCCAGGGGGAAGATGCTCTAACAGGCAGGATCTGTGGGAATCATCCCACTGGGAACTTTCTAGAAGGTGGGACTGTAAACCAGATGTCCCCATCCTCAGGCATTTCTGATCTGGACCAAACCCTAGACAGATACATAGAGAGGGGAGTAAGGGATGGTCTCGGGCACAGGCAGCTCACAGCTCATGAGGGGAACAGGTGCTCCAACAACAAAGATTTTTACAGAGCCCAACAGAGGCTGCATTAGCAGCCTACAAAAAGAGCCCCAGGACTCTTCCCCTGACTTTGTACCTCCAGTGTAACCAAAAATAGACCCGGTAGCCTCAGAGCTTGCCGTGGCCTCAGAGAGATTTGCCTCTGATGAAGACAGGTAATCCTGAAACCTGATGGTCCTCCATGACCTTCAGCCACAGACCTAAAAGGATGTCCTTGAGAGTACATCAGGGAATGTCCCAGCTTGATGCCCTGCAGAATGGCTTGGCAGAGATGGGGCAGGCAGAAGGAAGCACCAGGCAGAATTTTAACCTGAGTATTTTAGGAACATGTTATGTAACTAAAGTGATTCAAATAGGGAACACAGATCATGACTTTAAGAGTGTGATGGCTGAGGTTGCCTTACTCTCCTTGGGGAGAGCCCCTCTCCCTCTCGGGAGGATTTTGAGCCAGCGGGAGAAATGGGTCTCTGGGAAAATTGGTCTGACTGTGACCCTCCCTTGGGATGCTATGCCCTTGATGATGGGTGATGTTAAGGATTGCCTATAATACCATTATTCGCTTCATCACCTACTGGGGCAGCCATTTTGCTAGATGCTGAATTATCTCTACTTCTCGAAGCATTGCATCCAGGTAGGAATTTCCACCCTAGTGTCATAAGGAATCCTAAATTCAATAAAGTTAAATACATTTCCACCATCCCATCTTTGCAGTACTCCAACCTCACCTTCCCTCTTTTTGCTTAAGTCCCTTCAGTGGCTCCTTTTAGCCCCTGAGGGAAAGGCTAAAAATCCTAAGCATGGACTCCTAGGTTCTCCATGACTGCTGAGCAGTGTGTACCCTGACCACAACTCTCTGGCTCATCTGATACCCACTGAGTATTTTGTTTGAATGTATGAATCAGAGAACCAATGATGCAGCTGGAACTCAAATGAAAATCTTCTGGCTTTTAGCCCATATCTGGTTCCAATTCCTCTGGTTGTGAATTCTCTCTCCTTTTTAGCTGCAATCTGCTGTATGTAACTTCCATCCATTTATTCCTATTTTTGCACCCAAGTATGTATTGGTCAGCCACCATATGCTGGCCCTTGTCTGCCCTCTGATCTCATATAAGGTTGTGAAGTCAGTCTTTCTCTTCCTGTAGTACCCACCTCCCACCCCATGCTGTCAGTCTGTGGCCATGTGTGTGCCCTACGGGTCCTCCCCTTGGGCTGAGCGGCCCACATCAGCCATCGGCCTCCTTTGGGATACATTCCTGTTTTCTGCTCAAAAAGCTTAGTTGGCACCTCTGTCTCCACTTGGTCCAAGTCCACAGAGTGCATGGTCTCCAAGATGAATGTGATTCTCTGCATTAGGTCCAGTTACTGCAAGTTTCGAGGGCTCCCATTACCCTTCCTCTGGATTCCAAATCTGAGTTCAGAATATACTGCTCACGTTTGAGTGAACCTCCAAATGCCCATTACACGTCTGCTGAATGCAGAGCTCATGGCTTCCAGATAAGGCTGCTTCCTTCAGCCCAAGTAAAGATGATTTTGGGGGGCCCAGACAAAAGACTTTCCTCTGCTATATCTTCTCGTTAGATTTGACCCTGTTATCCCAGCCTGCTGAGGTATTTTTTATTTCTGGTTGTGTCAGCCAGTAAGCCCACTTAATCCTCCCAGTTTGGAGCCTCAAAATGACTAATTGTTAGATTATTATTATTCATAATACCAGCTATCCTCTGTTGAGCATTAATTATGTGCCTATTTCCAGCTGAGTGTTTTATATGCATTACCTTGTTGGGAAGATTAAATAAATGTTATGATTGTCCCTGATGATTTGCAAGTGAGGAAACTGAGGTTCAAACCATAGGAACTTGCCTAAGGTTCATGGCTTGATGTAGTAGAACTGGAACTGAAACCAGGATCTGACATACCTACAGCCAAGACCACGCCACTAAATCAGAGGTATTACTCTTTCCATTTTATAGAGAAAGAAACTGAAGTCCCCAGACTGAGTACTGGGTCATTGTGTGGTTCTTGGAGTGTGGTCCCCAAATGAGAAACATCAGCTTCACATGGGAACTCTTTAGAAGCATCTTCTTGGGCCCCACCCCAGACCTACTGAACCCAGAGCTCTGGGGGTGGGGCCCCGCCATCACTGATTTTAACAAGCCTCGCAGGTGATGCTGATGCACACTTGAGTTTGAGTCACTGGCTCCAGGTAAAGCCTGGGACTGTCCTCCAAAGGCCTGTTCTTTATGGGCCAGGTTGTCTCTGGTAATAGTAGAGTTACAGCCCACTGGGGGAGATAGGCTGACTTTCCCTTTCTTGGGGTAGAGGCACCAAGAAGGCATTACCACTTGGAGGTACTGGGCTTTAAGGTCGCTAAAACCCATTTATAGCTGTGCCACATTTATAGGCATTCTTTCTCAACAATCTCTGGGGCTTTCTCTCCTTTTGTCTGAATAGCAATCAACCTAAGAGAATGGAAGGAGTGGAAATTTACAAGGAAAAGCGATCATGAGTCACATAGTGAAACCAAGAGCTCAACGGAACATCACGAAGAGAAATAAAAAAAATGCACAAAATTCTGTTTTCAAGGACAATTATATTTTCTGGTTTCTCCAAGAATAAATTGAATCTAGGAGAGGAATTGAATGTTACAAGCTTGCCACCTCCAGTTTTATTGAATATTTTACAGGGATTATTGAATATTTTGTAATCATCCACTTGGCTGACAAGTTAAAGGACACACTTATTTAATTCCTGGCAACCCAAAGTTGAATGGAATTATTTATTCCCTGGAAGTGCGACATGGAAATTTAAGTGGCCTTGAAAAAGTAGACAAAATGTCCATCACAAACACTGAGTTAAACTAACACAAGTTTCAGAGAAGGATATTAGATTCAAAAAGGGACATAATAGACCATCAAAACTAAAAATTACCATCTGATCCAACCTTCCCATCTTAAAGATGAAGAATTGAGTACTGGAGAGTTTCCTCAGGGTCACTCATTGAGTCACCAGCAAAAGAATCTGGGCTGGAAGTGGGAGTTGTGACCACTCTAATCCATGTCCAACAGTCTCCTTTGGATGAATGACATATGACCATTAGTGGTTTGTCTTCTATTAACATTTTCTGAAGACTCCCAATCCAATTGCTGCACAAGTACAACCTTCTCAAATTGAATTATGCTTTTCATCTCCTGGTTATGGGAACTGAGGTGTTCCTTTAAATATTCATTGAATACCAGCTGTATGCCAAGTGGTGTAGGGGTTGTAAAGATAAATAAGGCATGGTCTCTGCCTTCAAGGATATTACTGTCCTCCAAGAGGAGACTTGTAAGTGGATTAATTTCAATAAATATGATAAGTGATAGAGAAAAGATGTACGTAGTGCCCTAGGAACACTTATCATAGGCTCAACAAGTGATTGATTCTGCCTTAGACAATACAATGTGAGAGAATGGATTTTGACTTGCGGGAGGTGGAAGAGGAAGAGTGTGCCTGGTGGAAGGGACAAAGGCTTGGAAAAGGATCATGGTGGGCTCAGAAAAGGGGGCTTAGAGTACAGGGTGTTCCGTGTTGAGAGCTTACGGCCAGAGATATGGCTGGAACCTGCCTGAGTAGAGTCTTAGATTTGTAGCCTACTTCAATTCACTTTATAGGAAGGGCAACCTATTTTGAAATTAGAGTGATCCCAGTGTTAGGAGCCTCTGGATATTGTTGAAACCTGGCCTAATATTCTCTTTGATTTGATAGAGTCAGCTTTCCATTGTAGATAAGTTGGAACAGCATTTTATCAGCTATAGACCTTTAATTTCATTGTGAGCTAGCCCAGCTCTTCTTTCTCAAAGAGACTTCAGTAAAGCTACAAAGATAAAGTCGCTTTTGGCAATTTATGCTGGTCCACTACATCTTGGGAAGAAAAGAGATTGTTCTCTATATCTCATAGGTAGTCCTGAATTACAACAGGGCACTTAGAAAGTGCTTGTTAAAATAATCAGGGATAAAGAAGTGAAGTTTAAAATGTAAATATATAGTTGCTAGGTAGCAGAATAAACCAAGCTTAGAGACCAGGTTTTTTGTTTTGTTTTCCCTCAGCTCAGTGCTACAACCTTGATGAGTTGAAAGCATAATAATAATTCTTCTAGCTAACATTTTATGTGTAATTACTGGACAAAGCACTTGCATGACTCATTTCATATTCTTAACAACTCTATGAGGCACTTTAGGGAAACTGAGGCTCCAAGAATTTAAGTAACTTGTTCAAGGGCACCCAGCTACCAAGAGGTCTAATCTGGGTTTGAACTGGCTTTATATGATTGACCTATCAGCACCCCATCTTTCTTGAAGTATTTTCTCTGCTCGACTTTTCTTTTTCTGGTATTCAGCCTTCCTCCCCAGCCATTTCTTCTCCTTCTTTATTATCCATTCCTCCTCTTTTTTCCCAACTTCTAACCATTGGAGCACCCCAGAGCTTAGTCCAAAATCTTCTCTTTTCTGTTCATACTCAGCCTAAGTGAGTGGTGATGACGTTAAATGAGATCATGAGCACAGGAAGTGGCCAGATTTGGAGCAGAAGAGGGGGAGTTTACATCTAGAAGGGTTAGATTAGAGGTGCTGTTGAGTCATTGAAGGAATGTCAAGTAGGCAGCTGGATCTGTGGACCTGGAGCTCAGCAGAGGAGTGCAGCCTAGAGATATAAATATTTGCTACATTGTGTATACAAGGTGATTGAAGACTTTGCCATGAATAAGGAAACTGAGGCCCATTGTGATGAATGAAACATGTTGCCTTAAGTCACTTAGCAAGTTAATGGAAGAGCCAGGACTTATGTATTAAGAGTGCCCACTGAAAAGCAGTCACAGCTGAGGGCAAAAACATGGGACTAATAAAAGGACTGTGTGAATGTGATCCAAATGCAGAAACTTCTGGTCATCTACTTGGACTCTGAGATGGAACTCAGAAGTGTGTGAAGAAGTTAATGGATTAGGTGACCTCATGGCTCTCTGCTTAACCTAGATTATGATAGAGTCTCAATATTCAAGTCAGAATTTTCTGATTCAAAGTAGAAATCCAAAAAACCTGAAGTCTGTTATATTTTAGTGGGTTGGGAGTGGATCTATCTCTTGGAAAGTCGATGAAGGAGTAGTCATAGGGTTGGTTCCATCACACAGTTCAAGGAGCCCACCTACAATTTTTGCTCACAGATGTGGGCAGCAGGTATGAGATGTAGATAGAAAGTAGAGGTTTGGAAAGGGAACATCTTTAAAAAGTAGCATTATGCTAAGTGAAATAAGTCAAACAGAGAAATACCATTATCATTTGGTATCACTTATTTGTGGAACATAAGGAGTAGCATGAAGGACATCAGGAGAAGGAAGGGAAAATTAAGGGGGGGAATCAGAAGGGGAGATGAGGGCACCTGGGTGGCTCAGTGGGTTAAGCTTCTGCCTTTGGCTTACGTCTTGATCTCAGGGTCCTGGGATCAAGGCCAGCATCGGGCTCTCTGCTCAGTGGGAAGCCTGCTTCCTCCTTTCTCTCTCTGCCTGCCTCTCTGCCTACCTGTGATCTCTCTCTCTATTAAGTGAATAAAAAAAAAAATCTTAAAAAAAAAAAGAAGGGGAAATGAACCATGAAAGACTCTGGACTCTGCAAATCAAACTGAGGGTTTTGAGGGGGAGTAGATGAGCCTGGTAATGTGTATTAAGGAGGGCATGGATGGCATGGAACACTAGGTATTATACACAAACAATGAAATATGGAACATTACACAAAAAACTAAAGATGTACTTACTGTATGGTGACTAACATAACACAATAAAGAATATATTAAAATAAAAAAGAAGTAGCATTTGAGGAAGTGGAAGAAAATATCAGAGGGCCAAGGACAGGCAAAATCTGTCCACCCCCATCATTCCCATCCTCTCCATTCTCTGTATGGTGGCCTGTATATTTCTGGAGGACAGTATCATGAGGTTTAGTTACTCAGGCTGACTTTCAGTGAGATGCTCCTGACTCAACTGAGAAGACTACACATACCAATACATCCCTTACCATACCTACATTTAGAGTGTACAGATTTCAAGTGAGGATATACCCCAACCAGAATACAAAGTGTTGGTGACATTAACAAGAAAAAGGCAGTTCTTCCCTTGAAAAGTCCATAGGGAAGGCAGACAACAGTGATGTGGCATGATTCTTCTGGCAGAGATATGTGTGGGAAGCTGCAAGGAGACTGGTACCTGCTGAAGGGAAGCCGTCTTGGCCCATTAGCCATGTGCTTCATCTCTCTTTAAGGGATTTACTTCTCACCAACCATGCAAGTTAACTTCCTAATTATGTGGAGGCTGGAAATGAAAATAAGGTTTCAGTTCCTTGACACCAAAACAAGTGGAGATGCATTTAATGTAACATTAAGGATACATTCAGCAGAGATACAGTGCAAACTCATCTCAGTGTGTTCCTTTCCCTTGCCCTCAACAAGAAGTTCTACACCACGTTTTGTTTATTCCAAATCCTCCATATAGCTAGAACCCACCCACACCCACTCCCTCCATCTTTATCTGAGTTACCACCATCTCTTACCTCAGTAAGATCCACAGCCCTTAAATGATCATCAGATTCATCCTTGTCATTCTCTAGTCCGTGTTCTTCTTAACAACTAAGCAGATGCAAATTGGAATATGCCGCCTCATCCTTCTCTGGCTTAAAACAATTCTACAGCTTCTGATTATTCTTAAGCTATAAACCAAAGTCCCCATCCTTACCTTACATACAAATCTTGCCCTGTCCACCTCTCCCAAGCTCTCATATATCATTGCCTTTTTCTCTGTGAGCTCCAGTCCTATTACCTTCTTCTCTAGTGGTTCACCTTTTCTATACTCCTTCTACCGTCCATGTGATTTCTCTGTCTCCTGCAGGGTGCACAAACTACAGCCCATAGGCCTCGTGCAGGCCATTCTCTGTTTTGGTAAATAAAGCTTTATTGGAACACATCTATGCTTATTTGCTTACAAACTATATATAGCTGCCTTTGTGCTGTATCAGTAGAGTCAATGATGGATGCAGAGACCATCTAGCCCACAAGGCCTAAATTATTTACTCTCTAGCACTTACAGAAATGCTTTCCAAACTCATCTGGCTATACCCATACTCTTTTCCCAACTGGCTCCTTTAGATCTAAGCTTACAGATTTCTTCCATTCCTAGCCGTTTTCTCCCCAGACCAGATCGGATTCCTTTGTTAGGTGCTTCATAGAATTTTGTTCCCCTTTTCTTCTCAGCACTAACTTTATCTTCCAAATGTGTTTGTTTAAGGTCCAACCCTTTTGAGAGGTGGCAGGTTCCAAGAGGGGAGGGTCATGTATGTCTTGCATATAACTGTATCCGTAGTGCACAGCATGGTATGTGGCACAGATCTGATACTGAAAAATCCTTATTTAGTGGAATGGATAAATGAGTGGATGGATGTATAGACAGACGGGACTCAGACAAAGCAATCCTACATACTAAGTCAGAATAAAAAGGAATATTTAGAAAGCTTGATACAGCTGACACTATACACTGTTGTCCTGTTTTCTGCATCCAAAATGGTGTATATGCAGGCCAAGGAATCAAAGAATTCTTTTCTGCCAATCAGTTGATATACAGATCTTAGCATGTCTCCCACCCCCTGCCACCAATCCCTAGTCTGCCAATACCAAGGGAATTTTACAAGTGCCTTTTCATGGTTCCTGCCAAAGTGGGAGCTGCTACTCAGAATATCTTCAAGTGGTCAACTATTGGCTGGTCTGGGAATGTGATACAACCATTCCTCCAATCACAGGAAAAAGAAAGAAAAGCAGTTGGTAGTCTTCAGACCACACAAAAATATGGCCAAAAGTCAGATAGACTGCTTTCTGCTCTGCCAGCAGAAGAAGCAAAATAAAGTAGTAAATGCAGGAAGCCGATGTAGCAACAGATTGTGGTTCTCCACTGGCTGGATAGCCTCACAAGTAGCCATGGGAACATCAGTTGTCTGGGAAGGTTCTGGGAGAGAATGGGCACCTATTATGTGGATCCAGTTTCTATGGTCATGAAGAGGTGGCTTCTTTATACCTTTTGTTCTGGAGCTGAGCTGTTTCTGTAGTTACTGAAACTCACTTACTAGGTGAAAATAAGGAATTTGGACCATGTAGGTTTGCTAGGTGAGAAGAAGTCAAAGTGAATTGATAGACTATCGGTAGGAAATGGAACTAGAAGCCTTTCTCAGGCTGTATCAAGATATTAAGAAAAATGTGGAGGAGTTGAATTTTACAGGGTGAGTGGTATGAGTTTGTCAAGATGGCATTGTTCTTTGGTTTGTTATCACATGCCATGTCGACATTTAATGATTTTAATCAACAAAAATTGTATTTTGCTCACAATTCTGTGGGCCAGGAGTTTGGGCAAAACATAGCAGGGATATCTTATGTCTGTGTGAAAATGAAGAGACAGCTGGAATGACTTTAATGGCTGGAAATGACTGAGATCCATATGTCTGGGGCCTCTGTTCTTCCTCAAATGGCATCTGCTAAGGATAGAATGCCCAAATAGCTCTTTCATTTGCTCATCTCACCCCTGGGTTGAAATGACTAGAACATCTAGGGCTAGCTGGCATTGCTCTTTCCCTGTGCATCTAACTTAGGCTCCCTTCTAGCATGGCAGACTTAGGGCAGTCAGACTTCTTGCATGATAGTTGATGTCCCCCAGAGCAAGTATTCCAAGAAATCCAAGGGGGAATGCCAGTCTCTTAAAAACTAGAAATCACTTCTGCTGGCCAGAACTGGCTAACATCACTTCTGTGGCTTATCATTATTAAAACCAGTCACCACCCAGCCTTAGTGGAGAAACAGACTCTACCTCTCAGTCAGAGAGATGGCATATGCCTACAGAAAGGGTAGGAATCAGTGGTGGTCATCTTGGGGATAAACCACCTCACTATTCTAAAAGAAGGGAGTACATGTACAGGGACACAGAAGTGTGAGAAAGCCTGCTTGATTAATATAATCAAGAATAATAGGAATATTTTCTAGATCTCCAATTTCTACTTGGTTAGATTGGTAACTCTTCCATTACTGGCAGATGGTCTAGCCGAGTCTCTGAAGATCTTCAAAATCTAGGAAGAGCTTTTGCTGTCTTGTGTAGCTCCTTGTAAGTGTAAATGTATTCCCTAAAATACAGTGTCAGAAACACATCAGTCAGTAATGTTAACTTCTCCGTAGGGCCTGAGAGAAAATGTGAAGAGCGGGGGTAGAACTTGGGGTCTTTGTTTAAGGTGCTGATTGTCCTTGAAGTCAAGCCAACCCTGACCCTTTTCTCAGGAAGCCCCTTCTTTTGGACTTGTAATTAGGAGTGTTCTGAACTTTTGGAACATTAGTTCCATGAGGTTAAGTGGTGGAAGACTAACTTGGAAAGGGAATTGAGGACTGTGTCTTAAAGGGTCTTAAACACCTGCAAGTTGCAAGTTTATTATGTTCTCAGCAAGGAGCTTACACAGACCTTAAGAAGTGGAAGGGCAAGGTGGAGTCTAATTTCAGAAAGATCATGCTAGCAACAATGAGGAGAATGTTATTGGAATGGCAGTTAATATGGCCAGTAAAAAATAAGTATTGTTTCTGTGTTTATCAGATTTAAGGAAAGTGACAGCAAAAATAGTGGTGCCCATGGAAATTTTATTTTTACATCCACATCCACACCCACACTCACATACGCACATACCTGATTACAGCATTAATATCCACTACAACCCAACTAGTGTATCCAACTCTTTGTAATGAAACAGGTGATAAGAGAATGGATACTCTATGACATTCCATTCCTGAGACTATTGTTAAATCCAGAAGTATCGATTAGAACTTCCTCCTTGCTCCATATTTTCTTGATCAGTCAATATTTTTATGGTTTGATGCCCTGAAATACTTGGACATATTTGGTTTTTTAAATTAATATCGTTATTCAGCTAATATCTCATTGGGTCAGTTCAGTTTTTCTAAGGTGAAAAAAAAACCCTTTCATCTTCAGGGCCTTTGATCTAGGTAGGATGAAATTCCCTCAGATCTACAGATGTGACAGAGGCTCAGGAAGTAAGAGAGTCATTCCAGACTAGCAGAGTCACTTCTGCTGCTGCTTAGTGAAGACCTATGTGGTCCTCCACTGATCTTCAGCCGGCCATGCTCTAGTAAATGCATGCTCTTGCAAATCTGTTCCTGGGCTCTCTCATTGATGACCTTCTTATTTTGTTCCATCACTCTCCTTTCAAATTTATCATCAGCAGAGGGTTGCCTAATAATTCAACATCACTATAATGCTTTAGTTATAAAATAGCTACTTGCCTAGCTTGTTCTGCAATTTAAAAATGCAAAATTCACCATGCCACTGCTTAGCTAAAGCCTGACACTGGCTTGCCATTGTTCCCAGAGTGAAGCTAAAATGCATCTCATGGGCTACAAGGATCAGAATGATCTTATTCCTGTCTGCATCTTTTTTCTCATCTTTGGCCACTGTCTGGATTTCTCACTGTAATCCAATTATATTGATTTTTTTTCTATGCTTTGAAAATGCTATGTATTTACCATGAAATATCATGGATTTCACAGTTCTATTCCCTCTTCCCAGAATATTCTTGCTGTCATTCATTGCTTGGCCCCTATTTATCCTTCAGGTCTGTGATGAACTGTCAACTTTTGAGGGCTTCTCAATCACCTATCTAAACAGTAGCCATTTTTTTTCTACTAGCACCGTGTTCTCGTCCTTCTCAGCATGTATCACAAGTATCATGTGTGCAAATGTTTATTCACTGAAGAGTTCTCTGGTTCAAGTCTGCCTTCTTCACTAGTCCTAAGGGCAGAGCCTGATCCTGTTTTTGTCTACCACTGTATCCCTGGAGAGTACTATAGTACTTGGCATATAATATATCCTTGATCAGTATTTGTTGAATGAATTTTGTGGTCAAGATGGATCTCACAATGATTTGCTTCTAACTATTCTGTATTCGAGCAGTTGTTCTTGTGTTGCTGGAAAAACAAGAACCTTTAAGAATGGAGGTGACTGAGATTACTCAGGTTTTGATCCCATGGTGGGGATGGGGAAACCAGAGGGGAGACCACTGCACTGGTCTGAGAAAGGTATATGGGGTACACTTTGCAACTCCACTTCTTGGAAACTCTAATCTTGGTATCTTTGTCTTAATAATTAATTTAAAAGGCCTCATTACCAAATGCTGGCCTCCTTGGACTCCATCATTCAGTGCAGGCCTGGAAAAGAGGAGCACTCTTCAGAACTACTATGTGGGAGCTGCTGCCCCTCCTCTCACGACCTTCTCTTTCTCTTCCAAAGGGCTCTGTGCTTCTGATATTTTTCTTTCCCCACCCTAGTCACTGCTTACCCTTCTCCCACTTTATTTCCTTATGGATCATCCCAGTGTCTGGGAAAATCAGGAAAGGATGTTCCTACTAGAGGCTCCCAAGGTGCCTGATGTGTTCAAGGAAAAGCAAGGAAACCTAGGCCCTGTTCCAGCTAGAGGGTCTAGAGAATAAGGTTTTAATGATGAAAAGTCTGCATTGTTCTTTAGTGTATAGGATTTGGAAATCTAAATGAGTGGAGTCCAAGGGAAGCATGGACATCTTTGAATCTAAATCTTTCCAGAAAGCCCCACTGTAAACATGGGATTAACCCAAGATGCTTCTAAAGGACAACACATACCCTTACATCTATGAGGACTGAGTCCCACTGCCATGCTAATCTTCTGAAGCTTGGAGCAAACTTTATAACCTTCAGCTTCCTTGTCCATGATAAAACATATATCCATCTATAGAAATCTCTCCCTAAGTCATTACTCCCAGGATCTCTCCTTGATGCTGATTCTGACCTTAGCCTAGTAAGATCTAACATTGAGTCCTGTCTCTGCTTGCCCAATACTGGGTTTTGCTATGACTCCAATATGACTATACTAGACTATTCCAAGTTCTCATTTAGGCTACTCACCCATTCTATACCCATAGTGATTTCCCCGGCCCCCACCACCAAATCTAGTACATCTATCCCATTCACACTTATTCACTTGGTCCCTGCTTGGCAAGGAGCCCGGTGTAGTGCTGTCAAGGATGTTAGCTGGTACCATCACTTCTGTCTTTGTTTTCTAAAAGCATAGTTGCTTTTTTGACTGACCCTAGACATGGTGAGTGTTTAGTCACCATTCCAAGCCATTTATTTAGCATGAAAATTTATTAGGCCATTGTTTAGCAAATTCATCACATTGTACTTTTACTTAGCAAAATCACTTAATTAGTGTTTTATTACTGGAATTGACTGTCAATTATGTGGCTAATTCATTTACTTAGGGAATGAATTCTTTATCTGGGTAAAGCAAAATTCAGAGTGCACTGTTAACTCTTTAATGATTAAAGATTGTTGTCAGTGCCAATTCATATTGTAAGGAAAATTAAACCATTTATTTCTCTTGAAGTATCAGATGGTGGGAAAATCCTTAGAAAAGTGTAGAGAGGGTAGTTTAGAACCTTGCAAGAAATAAGGAGCCTTCATTAACTGAAAGGCTCAGAACACTTGGCAAGGCTGAGTAAAATTAGCTGGAGAGTTTTCACTGGACTCCTTGAAATAAATTTTTATACTCTTATACATATATATTGCTGTATGTCCATAAGTCCCCTTTCATTTACATTATTTGGGGGGCTTTCACAAAGGCATTGTGGAGTAACACTGGAGTTATGATTGGCAGCCTCTGTGATAGTCCCAATGATTCTTGCCTCCTGTTATACATTCATGTAAAAATCCCTTCCTTTGAATGCAGGCTGGGTCTAGTGACTGGCTTATAATGATAGAATATGACAAAGTTTGGACACAGAAACAAACTGAGGGACTTGGAGGGAAGCGGGTAAAGGGATGGGAGAGCCTGGTGGTGGGTACTGAGGGCACCTATTGCATGGAGCACTGGGTGTGGGGAATGGGGAATGAATCTTGGAACACTGGAAAAAAAATTTAAGTAACAATTAAAAAAAAGAATATGACAAAGTATTCAGATATAATGTTCAATATTAGGTTATAAAAAGACTGTGGCTTCCATCTGGGTGCTTTCTCTCACTCTTGCATTAACCCGCTCTGTGGGAAGCCAGCTGCCATATGGGAGGTTGACCTGTGAAGAGATCCACTGGGCAAGCAACTGAAGGAGGTCTCCAGCCAACAACCTTCAGGGAACTGAGTCCCATGAGAAAATCAGTCTTCCAACAATCACATGAGTGAACTTGGTATCAGATTCCCCCCCACTGAGTCTTCAGATGCAAGCATAGTCACAGTGGACAGCTTGAACATCACTTGTGAAAGACCTTGAGTCAAAAGTACCTGTTAAAGTTACACTTGGATTTCTTTTTTTAAAATTTCTTCCCTTTTATTAACATTGTTTACTTTCACATATATGTATAAAAAAGAACCCATACATTTTATGAAATATAATTTTTGTACCATTTACGTGAAGGTACTAAACTTGTAGTTATATATTTTTTGATTTTTAATAATTTCTTTTTTTCAGTATTCCAAGATTCATTGTTTATATGCCATACCCAGTGCACTCAGATTTCTGATCCACATAAACTGTGAGGTAGTAAGTGTTTGTTATTTTAAGTTGCTAAGTTTGGGGTCATTTCTTATGTAGCAGTAGATAACTATTACATGGCTTAACCTGTGTGATATTACAATAATTTACCAAAAACTTTTTGGTTAATAAATAGTAAATCCAGCATTTAACCCCAGTTTTTCTGCTGCATTTACTATAGACAGACAGAAAAGAAAAAAGTAAGAAAAAGAAAAAAGAAAAGAAAATGAACTACAATGAAAACTTCTCATTGCAACTTTCAGGGGTTCTTAAAGAATTACCATTCAGAGGATGGTATTTCTAAATTATTCAGAGGCTTCTTTTCTAAAATGGCGATTCCTTTGTGACCTGTACACCTTCATTACCATGAGAAGACGCCACTAGGATTCTGGAGGAGCTGGCTTGTGGAACTGCTCTTCTTTACCATCTTTCCATCAGGAATTGAGTCAGAATTTCCTTTCTGGCCCCAAGTCATTGCCCTGTTTCCCCCACCATATGGTTATACCAGTAGTTCCTAAACATGACTGGCCCAAACTAGAGCTCCTGAATTCTTAGGTCTAGAGTGTGACGCTAAGGGATCTCTAATTCATAGACTCCTCAAGTGACCCTTGTATGGCAGCAGGATTGAGATCCATTGTATTAAACAAAGTAGGTTGCCATTTCAGGCATCAACTTCTCTAATTCATCAGCGGAGGCCTGCTAGGCTAAACTGTGATATGCTTTATTAGTTCACAACACTGCTTATGCATAGCTTAGTTCACGCATTTGGTGCACAGTGCTTTGTTAGCTCTTATGAAAGAACTGTTGGGTATCTGTTTTTCTAGAGCAAAGGCTGTCAGCTCTGGTTGCTTGAAATGTTTTGTTTGGTAGGTTTTGAACAGTACTAAGCTATAGTACCTTGTTCATTCACTAAGAGCAGAAAGGATAGTGTTTGCCTTTCTGGTTGGTTTGTTTGTGGGGGTTTTTTTGGTAAAGGTTTATTTATTTTAAAAAGAAAAAGAGAGTTCACTAGCTCTCTCTCTGAGTGGGGGGTAGGGAGCAGAGAGAGAGAGAGAATCTCAAGCAGACTCCATGCTGAGTGAGGAGCTCAACATGGGGCTTGATCCCAGGATCCTGAGATCATGACCAGAGCTAAAATCAAGAATTGGCTGCCCAACTGACTGAGCCACCCAAGAGCCACTGTTTTTCTTATGAGCAACTCTAAGACTGTTAATACAGAAATTGTATTTAACTGGAAAGCCCCTTAGATCTTCTAATCCATTGCTACTCAAAGTACAGGTCCATGGACCAGCACTGTCAGCATCACTTGGGAGCCCATTACAAATGCAGACTCTCAGGCCACATTCCAGGCCCTCTGAATCAGAATCTGCATTCTATACTGTCTACAGATAGTGTGCATTAAAGTTTGAGAAACAATGGTCTAATCCAACTCCCTGATTTTAAAGTTAAGATCCACAAAGCTGGGGCACATGGGTAGCTCAGTCAGTTAGGCATCTGACTCTTGTTCAGCTTAGGTCATGATCTCAGGATCTTGGGATTGAGCCCCATGTTGGTTCCACACTCAGCACAGAGTGTGCCTGAGATTCTCTCCCTCTTGCACTCCTCCCCCTCTTTCCCTTCCCCTGAATGCATGCATACTCTCTCTGAATGAATGAATGAATGAATGAATGAATGAATCAGTTCTTTTTTAAAAAAGAGATCCACAGGGCGCCTGGGTGGTTCAGTGGGTTAAAGTCTCTGCCTTCGGCTCAGGTTATGATCTCAGAGTCCTGGGATTGAGGCCCGCATCAGGCTGTCTGCTCGGCAGAGAGCCTGCTTCCTCCTCTTTCTCTACCTGCCTCTCTGCTTACTTATGATCTCTCTCTCTGTCAAATAAATAAATAAAATCTTTAAAAAAGAGAGAGATCCACAAAGGTGAAAGTAATTGTGCAAGACAATTTAGTGGCAAAATCAGGATGAAAACTCAGGTCTTGTAACACCAAAACTGTGCTATTCCCATTCTGTTAATGCTCTGTTGTCTTAGTGGTTTATTATATCCACAAACAGCTTAAGTATCCAGGGCATAGTTTGAAATGGAGAAAGCAGACTGCTATCCACTCAGTACAATGGTAAATCCATTTCAAACAGCTGTTGCACATTTACATTTCCTCTCCCAGACAAGTTTAGTCATTTCATTTTCTCTTTTTTCTACATCAATGAAAGACAAAGTCACCTGTCAGCCTCAAGATTGTAAAAACCTGTCAAAACTGAGTTTTTCTAGTTTAGCTAAGTATTACTCTACAACTATTTTGCATACCTTTGTCTTATTACAATTTTGATGAATGAGAGGGAGAAAATAAGACAAGCCATGTTCTTGGTGTCGGGCATTATTTAAGATTTTTTTTTTCCTCCCATCACACATCTTCCTATGAGGATGGGCGTCTTGGAGGGTAGTGATGCATACACAACCAAAATGCTGGGCTGGCCATTTTTAGTATGAGCACAACCATGGTGACGGAGAAAATCCAGGTCATTTCCAGCCCAAGCTGGAGTTATAGAGAAGCTGACAACCTTCAATATGAGAGAAGCACATTGGATGTGGGTATAACTAAAATCACCAGTAGCCTATCTGGGGAAGAAATGCATTTGGGATAAATGTGGCTTCTTGCTCCCTACACCCATCAAGGCTGATGGAACTGAGGCAGGAAATGAAGATCTTGCTACTCTCACCATAGAAGTAAAAAGGCACATAAGAGGACGCCTGGGTGGCTCAGTGGGTTAAGCCTCTGCCTTCAGCTCAGGTCATGATCTCAGGGTCCTGGGATCGAGGCCTGCATTGGGCTCTCTGCTCAGCAGGGAGCCTGCTTCCTCCTCTCTCTCTGCCTGCCTCTCTGCCTACTTGTGATCTCTCTCTCTGTCAAATAAATAAATAATTTTTTTAAAAGGCATGCAAGATGAATCTTAAAAACAGGCATTGTTTTCAAGGAACTGAAAGATGGAGGATGGATTTTAGAGAGGCAGGTATACTTACTAGACCAACACTTACTGAGCAACCACTAGATCTTAGAGATATGTCAGGAAACAACAGGGATATGGCACCTGCCTTCATGAAGCTTACAGTCTAGAGAAGGATACTAGACATTAAATAACTTCACTATTAATTATTCAACCTATGAATCACTATTAATTATTGTCATTCATGGAGCTGACATCTGTGTTCAGGAAGATGCATTGTGATTCATGAAGGTGACATTGTTAGGATCTAACAGGATACTCTCAGATGGGGAGAGGGGCAGACTGGAATATTTTTCTTAATATCTTCAAGCATTCATAAAATTAAGTAGGGTGTTTTGTTTTGTTTTGTTTTGTTGGTAAACACCCATCTGCTGCTCATCACCTAAATTTTACTGTTAACATTTTATGACACTTCCTTTATCACCTATTTCTCACCGATCCATATCTCGATCCCTCTTGATTTTTGTTCATTGCAAAAGAGATTTCAGACATTAGTACACTTTCCTTTCCCCCAGTACTGCACTGTGCTTATCAATAATGCACGCTCCGTGTTCCGTTTTTTCTTTCGAGGTAAAACTTGCATACAAAGAAATACACATATCCTAAACTTTCAATTCCATGAGTCCCACAATTCCATATACCTGTGCAACCCAAACCCCTAATAATATAAAGGCAGGGCAGGAAGACCTCTCATGACCATTCCCAGTCAAACCCTGCCCTCACTACATCCAATAGGTGGCCACAGTTCTGGTGTTTTCCCACCATAATCAGTGTATCTGGTCTAGAAAAGGAAGTGGTTTTTGGGCTGAGTTCTGAAGGATGAATAGGAGTCTGCTTGGCCTTGGAAGGTTCAAGAGGTTAACCATTCCAGGAGAATAATACATCAGCTTCTCAGGTGGATGAGAACTTGCATGACTATGGTCCAGCAAGCACAGGGCAGAGGGGCATAGATGGGGCAGGTGAGAGAGGTAGAACCCAGCCCAGACAGAGCCTTGAAGCTGTACTAATGAAGGGCAATCGGCAAGCCAGTAAATGCCTTTAGCAGGGAAGTGACATGCTCAGCTTTGGACTTCTGCACAATTTTCAGGCCTCACTATAGAGAACAGAACATGGAGAAACAGGATTCATGGAGGTGTGAAGACACTGTGTCAGATGTTATGGAAAAAAAGAGGGGTCGCATATGCAAGGGCCCTGGCCATGTCCATCCCTTCTTCTTTTGTGCTGACCTCAGATGTGTTCTAACAACCATAAATCACAATGTTTGGTTTTCCCTTTCTATCTTTATTTTTCAGTGCTATTAGCAAGAAAGCTTTTATGGAAACTGTGGTTCAAAGAAGTTAAGTAACTTCCCCGAAGTCACACAGCCAGTAAGGGATGGTGTCCGGGTTTTCACTCAGATGTGTTTCATCACAGTCTATACTTTTCACTACTTCGCTCTCTTCAGGGAATGATGGGAGTTTCTCAGCCTTTCTAGTTGGAATCATTCTTCCCTCATTATATCCGATTCCTCAACCACTCCAGAACTTTCAAGTTGGAAGACTTCCCCAGTTGCTAGCAATCCCAACCAACTAAGGTGTACTTTGAGGATAAGTTCATCATCTGTGTCCCAGAATTTCCTTATAAATGATGGTTTGGGGATGCAGGCCGGTGATCCAACATGGCTCTACCAATACCCAGTTTTATTTATTTTTATTGATGCTGGTTGTCACTAAATGACCTACAGGAGCCTTCTGAAGCTTCTCGTGCTTGCAGTTCAATCCCTCTAAGTCTAATTTAATCCTTTCTCATAAAACCTCAGTCTTTCCCTCTGCTCAGACTCCTCTCCAAAGCCATCCCAATATCACCCCTTTTCATGTTGGCAAGATGCTCAAAACTATGCAGTTCCCTTTTCTTTATTATTTCTACTTCAAGTAACTGACTAAAAATGTTCTTTGAAGTTCTTGTGAATATTCTTTTGACATTAACATACACAACCATGTACAAAACTTCTTGCTGATAATACTAAGAACTTTACAATAACACTGATCTTTCGAACATTAAGTGACCTCGTTTTCTTTTTACTTTTATAGTCGCCATTCCCATCTTATAAGTAATACACTCCCCAGAAACCCATTCTCTCCAAGCCAGTTTTTCTACCCTACTTTATCATCCATTTACAGAAGTGTTTAGGTGCACATCTCATTGTCTGTTTACATGGTATTTTCAGCTCAAAGCTCAAGCAGTCCATGCCTTTGAAACAAAAGTCATCACAGGTCCAATCCTCTGACCCACAGAAGAGACTCTGAACAGAGGTCTCCCTTCCTAACTCTGGCCCATTGTGGGCTCTAAGTCCACAGACTAACAATTCAATTTTTCCTTTCCCTCTAGACCATATTGGTGAGGCTTTCTACTGTATGATTTACAAAAAAGTGAACACAGTGAATCTAATCACTAGTTACTTAAACAGGAAAAAAGTGGTGCTTCTGAATTAACAGGGCGTGGGTCACAAGAGCAAGGCTGTCACATGAATGACGCATTCCAGCCTTGAGCAGTGAAGAGCCACTGTGGCCTTGCTGTGGGCCCCTGGGCTGTAGGACCATCAGGAAAGGTTTCACCGGAAATACTTCTTTTTTTATAATTGCAATAGTCACCCAGGGTCCAAAAACCAGCACTCAGCCCAGAGAAGAGAGCGGAACTCAAAGGCTAGTGTTCTCTTATGTGCCCTTGCTGCTTCTGCATTTTGGCTAGGGTAGTAGTCACAGGAGTCTGCATACGTGATAACCTGGTATACAGGGAAACACACTTGCACACGCACATGTGTGTGGGAAATGGGTGGCATCTAAATGCACTCAGTGACTGTGTCAGACGGTTTCCTGGCTGGGACGGGATGCTGTGGCTCGACAAGACGCTAACATTGCGGAAAACCACGGGAGAGGTGTAAGGGACTTCTCTGTGTGATTTCTCACAACTGCATGTGAATTTACAATGATCTCGAAATAAAACCTCGTGTTTAAAAAAGGCTGGTGCTCTGGTGATGGGCTGATAGAGAGCTTCCCGTCCCGGTCACATCCATCCGCTTCTTCAAATGGGCTTCTTGGTTTTCCCGGGCATTTACTCACTGGCCGATCCAGCATGTGATAAAGTGTTCCGGCAATTTCTAGCAATTGCCAAGTGGCTTATTTGGGTCTTTTTTTTTCTTAATCATGTTTGGCAGAAGTTTGTCTATTTTATTGACATTTTCGAAGGAAAGAGCCAGCTTTTGCTTCTCTTCAGCTTCTGTTTATCTTCCATTGTTCCATTAACATCTGTTCTTATATTTATTTACTTATTTTCTACTTTCAATGACTATTTCTCATATCTCGAAGTGAAGTTTGTACTTTTCAGATCCACTCTTCCTTTTCCCATGATGTGCTGCATTATTGCTATGGTCCCGAGTCCTCCCATTTTCTCTTTAATCAATCTTAATGTATTTATTTTATGGCCTCTTTGATTGCTTTGTATTATTTTCAATTCTAGGGAGGCATATTTCTCCGTGTACCACGTCTGCCGTCTCTCCCTCACTGGGGTGAGCTTCCTCACACAGCTTGTCTTTCTTTATATTTTATTGTCTTGCTCTGAGTTCATTCTTCGTGGAAGCAGTTTGGTTCTGGGAGAATTCGTGTGTCTTGGATTATGAGAATACCTCCATAGTGTGGTTTCTCATTGGCTTGTCAGGAAAGGAGGTTTTGAAATGTTGGTTTCTAGGTTTGCAGTGTGTTTCCCACCCGAGTCCCAAGTTGTCTAACTGTGGACCCAAGACCCACATGGCTGAGGGCCAGGGATTGCATTGTTTGGTTTTGTTTTTGCCTCTGTTTGAAAGCTGTCAGCCCTTGTTTTTATTCTCCTAATTGATAATCTTCAGCTTAAACACACACACACACACACACACACACACACACACACACACTTAGATATGCACATCCATGCTTAAACTTAGATCCTTGACCTAAGATCAAGACTAAAATAGGATGTGTTGACTATCTGTGTATGAAAGACACAGTTGTTAACACTTTCATTTCTGGTGATGTATCCATCACCCACTCCTTTTTGTTGGTAAAATTTCAGATTTTAGCCAAGAATTTTTATATCAGACTTTTTTACATAAATTCCCTTTAAGAATTCTTTCTTTGTAGTTCATTCTTTTTTTCTTATTTGTTTTGATTTTTCCACTCTTGTCTATGTTTAGCTGGCTTCGGTGTTGAATGAATTCAATTATAACATGATTTCCTTCAATATCACAGGATTTTTACTTTTTTGTTTTCCCCTGTTTCTCCACCTCCCCAAGCCTCTGGAAAAGAATCAGGGCAGGTATACTTTCTGAATCTTTGTGTAGCAGGGAATGTCTTCTGGAGCCTTACGAATGAAAAAACAACTTATGTCAGTGTATAATGTGGGGGGTCATGGCCTTTTCCCCTCAAAAACTTTCTTCCATTACTTTCTGGCATTTAAATTTGGGCAACATAAAATAGAGTCAGCAAAGTTTCTTTTCCTTTATAGATAACCATTTTTTTTTCCAGCCTAGATGTTTATCTAAGTACTTCTTCATCCATACTCTTTAAGCAGAAGCATCAGGAGATTTGTTCTGTTTTTAAGTTGTACACAGAGAACTTTTTACATTTGAAGATTGTGGGTTTTTTTCTGCCAAAGAGCTATTTTTACAAATATCCTTTATTATTGCTTCTGTGTAATTTATTCTGTTCTCTAGTGACACCAGTTATCTGCCCTTTCTGTGTCTGTTTTCTGTTCTCTGAAAATGACTTTTTGGTGCCCAAACACACGTGAGCACATAGGTATGCAGAACATGGAAGTCTTCTGGTTCTCAGTCCCCTGCAGGTTAAACCTCAAGTCTCTGCCTATTGCTTATTCTTGTTACAGACTCCAGCATCCACTTTAATAATGCTTATTATGTAGTGGTTTCCTTACAATCTTCCCTTTCCTCACCCAGTGAGTTTTTTCCCAGTTGCTTCTTGACCCACATTTTGAAAAATCTGTTCTCATTCATCTTTCACTTCCTTTATTCTTCTGTGTTTTCTTGAATGTTGTTTCCAACAAAATGCATGCAATCTAAAATGCATTTCTATTTTCTGCTGTGTTGGTTGACATACCAGTGGTGGGAAAAAAACAAATTGGCTTAAACAGTACATGAATGTGTTCACTCTCAGAACTAGAAGGCAAGAGTTGGAACAGTCTCCAGGCTTAGTTGAATGAGATGCCCAAGAGTGTCATTAAGGACCCAAGTCCTGACAAGCTCCCCACTTTGTACCTGTCATGTCGGCATTGTCAACACCTTCACTTTCATCATGGATATAGGATTGCTTTAGCAGTTCCAGGCATCGAGCCCACAAATGGTATGATGTCCAGTGGGAGAGAGGGGCCACTGGAATCACCTTAGAAGTAAGGGAAACTCTCCTAGAAGTCTAGAAGTCCCTTAATAGAAACCCCCTCGTATCTCACTAAAAATTTTTGGAAAATTGGCAAAGAGGTTAAGAGCACCTGATTGGCTTAAAGAATCAGGATTTGCCCCTAGTTTGATCAAAATTAAATTTTTTTCTTTTCAAAAGACACTATTGAGAAAATAAAAAGGAGAGCCTCAGCCTGGGAGTAAGGATTTCCAAAATATATAGAGATGATGAAGGGCTTGTATCGAGGTCACAACTCAATAATAAGGTAATCCAATTAAAAAAATGGGCAGAAGATTTGAACAGACACCTCACTCAAAGAAAGAAAACAGATGTCAAATAGATACATAGAATATACAGATTTAAAGGACAATGAGATCCTACTGTACAACCACTAGAATGCTTAAAGTTAATAAATTTTACCTAAAATTAATAAAACCTTCCCAAACAAGTGTTGGTGAGGAAGTGTCCCAATTGGAACAAATTACTGCTACTTGCAGCAACATGGAAAATCCTCAGAAGCCTCCTAAGTGAAGAAACACAGTCACAAAACGCTGTCTGACTGCACATAGGTTTACATTCCAGAGAAAGCAACTGTTGCAGCAGAGAACACAACAGTAGTTGCCTGACGCCATGGCTGGAACCGTTATGACGGTAAGGTTCGAATTTGAAGAGAAGGTCAGTTCATCTACCGTGCCTTCGAGTGAGAGCACATCCTGAGTGGATATGAGATGGGGGTGTGGATCTGCTGTGCCTCAGAGGTCACAAATCTATATGCTTCTCCTAGTTGAAGTCCAGAATTTGGAAATACAGAATAAATTTTTCTTACCACATGGCTCCTGAACACAAGCCAACTACTTCATCTGATGCTTCACCAAAGAAATTGCAATCTCTTTCAACTCTAGAGGGGAAATTACCCTATGTTGAGTCAGGTGAAGGATGATTTTATACAATTTCAGAGTTTTTTAAGAAATCTTGACAAAATGAAGTCTTCATTTTTATGCACACAGGCAGTGTGATATTGACATGACTAATGGATATTCCTCCCCAATTCTGATGCTAGGCTAGTTCACAGACTTAGATTTCAATGCTATTACAACTTTATTTCCTTGAGACTTTACTGATATTTGTAGGAATAGAGGGGATGAGACATTGCCTGCTGACTGGGTGCCAACTGGAGGCTTCTTCCAGTGGATCCCATCTCACAGCTATAGTGACAACAGTCATCACCAGCTCTAATGCTTATTACAAATAAAGATCTTAGTAACTTATCTGACATCTCGTAGCTAAAAGGTTGTGAGGTTCATATTTGAAGCCAGATTTTGTCTTCAGATTCCTTGTTTTGATCCTGACACCTACTGTTGCCAAAGTGCCCACAGTGTTTGTGCTAATCACATCTCCACTCTGAGCCAGTGAGCTAGCCTCATGCCCACTTCAAGCTTTCTCTCCAGGTTCAGACTCTCCTCTCAGCAAGCAGTCTCTAGATATTTACCCATCATGCTCTCCTGCCCTAAAGGGCACATGGATAGAGAGGAATTATGATAGATGAAAAAGAAATAGAGTCTATAGGAATTTGGTTGTCTAGTGAACAAATCCTGTCTGGACTCTGTGGAGGCTTCTGCAGGACGAATGACTTGATCAAAGCTCCGTAAAAAGAACTGTGAAGGCAGAGAGATGCACAAGGAGCCTGATGAAATAGTCATGTCATAGGGACTCTAACTAGGGTAGCAGCAGCAGGAATGGAGTAAGATATGTAGATGGCCAGGGGGTGTGTCATGAAGGACAGAAGAGAGGAGCCCTTAAACACTCCCCAGATGTCCTTGGCAGTCTGGGATTGTCCAACATCAGAGCAGCTCGTGTTTCTTCATGGCTTAACAGAAGCCAGGCATTGTCCATATGCTTGTGGACAGTCTCTCCTCAAATATTCACACTGACCTTCCCTATATTATAGATGAAGACCCTGAGCTCAGAAATTGTAATCTCTTGGTCACGATCATGCCCTTCTCACAGAATGTGGTCAGGCAGTTTTTGAAAAACTTGGGCAAATGTTTTAGTGAGCATGAAACAAAACTGGCATAGCGCACCCATGATTTCATGTTTTATTGTCATTCATAATGAAGTAAAGTTTAAAAATGTGGAACACTGATTTTTTAGAGAACTTAAACCATAATCATATAGATGTTCACTTTTCAGTACAGCAACTACAGACCACACATGGCTATTTAAACTTAAATAGAAATTAAGGTTGGGGCGCCTGGGTGGCTCAGTTGGTTAAGCGACTGCCTTCAGCTCAAGTCATGATCCCGGAGACCTGGAATGGAGCCCCACATCGGGCTCCCTGCTTGGCAGGAGGCCTGCTTCTCCCTCTCTCACTCCCCCTGCTTGTGTTCCCTCTCTGGCTGTGTTTCTCGCTGTCAAATAAATAAATAAAATGGTTTTAAAAAATTGAAATTAAGGTTAAGTAGAAACTCAGTTCCTGAGTCACACAAGCCACATTTCAGTTACTCAATAGGCACAGATTCTAGGAGCTACCGATCTTGAACAGTGCAAACATAGAGCACTTCCATCATTGTAAAATGATCTGTTGGGCAGTGCTGTGCTAGAGCTGCCTTCCAGTAGGTCGGTGTCTTTGAAGTTCACTGGAACTCTAAATCAGCCCTTTTTAGAACTTGCCTGGGCCCTGGATAAGTCTGTGTCCCCCGGCACCGTCTGCCAATCACTTCTTGGTGTTAAGCCCTGGAGATATGGCCAGTCTGAATTGAAATAAGACTAAAGTAAGTGCAAAATACACATTGAGTTTCAAAGCCTTAGTATGAACGAAGAGTGTAAAATATATCATTAATAATTTTATACTGACTCTCTAAGTTGAAATACTATTTAGTGTATTGGACCAAATAAAATGCATTCTTGAAATTAATTTCACTTATTCCTTTTACCTTACTTAATGTTGCTATAAGAAAATTTTATTTGTATTTCCCAGATGCCAGGTGATGTGGAGCGATTTTTCATGTGTCTGTTGGCCGTTTGGATGTCTTTTTTGGAAAAATGTCTGTTCATGTCTTCTGTCCATTTCTTGACTGGATTATTTGTTTTTTGGGGTGTTGAGTTTGATAAGTTCTTTATAGGTCTTAGATACTAGCCCTTTATCTGATAGGTCATTTGCAAATACCTTCTCCCATCCTGTAGATTGCCTTTTAGTTTCATTGACTGTTTTGCTATGGAGAAACTTTTTATCTTGATGAAGTCCCAGTAGTTCGTTTTTGCTTTTGTTTCCTTTGCCTTTGGAGATGCGTCTAGCAAGAAGTGGCTGTGCTGAGGTCAGCTGAAGGTTACTGGAGGGGAGGAGGGTGGGGGGATGGGGTAACTGGGTGATAGTCATTAAGGAGGGCAGGTGACATGATGAGCACTGGGTGTTAGATACAACTGATAAATTATTGAACACTACATCTGAAACTAATGACACCATTATATGTTGGCTAATTGAATTTAAATTTAAAAAAAGAAAATTTTAAATTACTTCTATGGCTTACATTGTATTTCCGTGGACCTCTCTGCCCTATTATGTGACTCAAGTGCTATTTCCGTTTTTCTTTCTCTAAATCTATGCTGCCAGTACAGTAGCCATAAGCTGCATGTGGATATTTAAACTGAAATGAACTAAATTAAACAGAACTTAAAATTTGGTTCCTCAGTCACATTAGCCACATGTCACATGCTCAGGAGACACCTGGGGTTAGTGGCTGTCATATTACGCAGCACAGATACGGACCATTTCCATCATGGTGGAAAGTTCTATCAGACAGAGCTGATGTAAGTTGTCCGTAGTTATGGCAAAAACCGCAGAGGTGAGGTGTGAGTGTCTAAAGCTTGAGAAACATTCCTGGGGTTCCCAGCTCCACAGCACCTCACCCTCCCCTCTCCTGGGCACCTGTCCCTTCCCACCTTTGTTAGACTTGTTTATGCACACCTTATCTCTTCTTTCCTGCAAGGGCTACAGTGTGCTTATCTGTTGCTGAACACACTTTCCTCCACCCTCCTGTGTGTACCCGCTATCTAACACCATGCTTTGCACAATATAGGTACTCAGTTAATATTCGTTAACCAGGTGGAGTGGCAGTTCCTAGCAAGTGATTGGAAATACATGGCTGGAGCCGGAGGGAGATCAATAATGGCTGGTAGCAGGGGGATAAAAAAAAAAAAAAAAAAAAAAAAAAGTCAAGTCCGGAAGGGAGGGGAACTGGTAGAGGCACAGTGGTGAGTGGGAATCTCATATGTATCACCCACAAGCCCCTTGTAGGCAGCCACAGGAACTCCAGGGGAATTCACAGGTTTTAGGCAACAGCTATAGAAAAGGTACAGAAGACATCCAAAATATAATTATGTAATAAATAAACATGCAAGACTCGTACTGAAATGGCATAAAAATTAAGGGTCTGTTGAGGAGAAAAATGAACAGTGTTCTCTCCCTGGGCCAGCTGGTTTGAGTTACATTTTATGAGCAGCATGTGAATTCTAGCGCCCTTGTTGAATTAGTAGCCGAATCGCACATTACTTTTAAGGCTCCCTCTCGAATAGAACATCATAACGCTTTTTAATTGGGGCTGATAAAAACGTAGCATTACTTGTAGGTTCCTGAGAGAAGTGAGTTGTGAAATTGGGTTTTCATTAAACCTAATGATGGGAAATTAAGTATAGTGCGTCTGGTGAAATGGGGTGTGATAAAAGGCATCACTTCTGCGTTATCGGAGGTTAATAAGGGAATAGGTGAGGTAAGATATATTGGAAAAGGGAATCCAACTAGTTGAATTAATAAACCTTGAAAGCCCCTCGGTTCTGAGTCTTCACAGCATCATTAGCACCAGCGTTGACATTGTTACAAATGTTATAGTGATACAAGTTGTTAAATTTCAAATGCATTTGTTTTCCATTCCAGTGTTGGTTTTGCTGACAGCAAGTTTACAGTCTGTCTAGCACTGTGTTTAGGGAAAATATCCATATTGGTCTGGGGAACATTTGGCATCTCACAAAATTTGCCAAGTGCCCATTCCCAAGATGGCTGTCTCTGCCAGGGAGCCGGCCTCCCGGGCAGTCCACACCTTTGGAACACCACGGGTCTCCAAAGACATCTGTCCCCATATGTGCTGGTGATTTAGTTGGGAGACACTCACAGGGCTCGGGGCACTGAGTCCAGCTCATGCTCTCCTGGGGATCGTCAAGTGCAGCATCTAGAGAAGCAAGCGCCCCTCCTCCATCCCCAAGCCCACCATAGCGTCACAGGAGTGATGTTCCCTGGAGGGAGGCCTCATATTGATGACAGCTGGGGCACCTGCAAAAATAATATCGTGTCCTTAAAAAGAGGAATTCTTAAAAGCCTTCAGCAGCTTCCCACTGGCTTGGAGAGCCTCACCCATTCACTGCTTCCTTGACCTACCTCTCATCATCTCGTATGTCTTTGTCCCTTCACATTTCCACCCACCACCTTCTCTCCACCCCAGCCTCCTTGCTCTTCCCTCAATGTGCTTGGCTTCTCCGGCTTCTGTTCTCCTGCCTCAGATGGTTCTTCTGGTCGGTCTTCCGTACTAGACTATCAGGTTTGGGGAGTGAAATCTGTATGCTGTGCGTTGCCAGTGCCCACCGCAGTCCCTGGCATGTTGAGAGTGAGTTCTCCGTAAATCTGACTCCTGATCCCACTGGGGCGGTGGAGAAGGGTAGCGACACCCACATTTGCAAAGCTCTACATTTAAACAATGCCATTGATGATGTGCTTACCTGTTACCTACAATCTCAGGAGAAGAAGTAAGCAGTATTTTTCTTCTGGGCAGTCGGGAAAGCTGTGCTAACATCTCACCTAGGCCCTTCTTCCTTGTATGTAAACCTATCCACTCTAGATCTTTCCGTTGACAATCCTTTCCTGGCTTGGAACAGTTTTGTTCTTGCTGTCACAAAGAAAATTTCACTTTTACATATGGAATCAGTGTCTGGGGGATTATTGTGTGACATGAGCGGCAGATGAGCTAAAGGAAACATGAATTCTGAAAAGAAAAGTTGCAGAAGTTCAGGAATATATGCTAAAGCCTCCCATGGAATAAACATGGCATAGGCTCCATGCGGGTCTCTTGGGTACCGTGTGGGACCTGTAAGCGCTGGGGTGAGTCATATCAAATATGGTAGTTCTCACCTCGTGCATGCCATACCAGGAGGGACTAGGGCATAGACTGTCTGTGTCTCTGGGAGGAGGTGGGGGAAACTGAGCCTGGATGGTTGTGAGAATGATGAATTGGCCCTCAAAGACCAGTTGTGTATGCTTGTCAGGGAGTCGGTAAGGCAAGAATGTGCTTGTTCTGGTCCAAGGGGAATAGGGAGAATCACATCTAACTCCAGCACGTTAGTTTACAGGGTGGCCAAGCCAGCAGAGGGTAGTTAGAACAGCTCAGTGGGTATGAAGATTATTATCAAGCAAAGTACAGACCTTCTATCAAGGAACGATTAGAGAAAGGAGATAGGGCCTAGGACCCAGGCCTGGGAGAAGTAGCTTGTGGGACTAAAGGAGGAGATTTGGGCTTCCTTACCTGCCAGGTAGGTTCATCAACACCCCCTGGATCAAGAGTGATAAGCGGTGTGAAACCAGACCTCAGGCAGAAGGCAATCACTATTGCAGAGCCCACAGCTGGAGAGAACAGCTGAATGGGTCAGAGTTCCTGTTATTGGTTGGGGGTCCTCCCAAGGATGTGGGCAGATGGACCAAGAGCAGACACGTGGCTCTGATCTTCAGAGACCTGGAGCTCTTCTCATTTGGAGGCAGGCACCAGGGATGATTTCCAGGCGTCCTCATTCCTAGAGAGCTGTCTGGCTTCTCACTTGTTCTAGGGTTGGCCATGATTAGCCAAGACCACCCTTGTCAAAGGCTGAGACAGACAGAGGATGACAGCCAACCTGGAATTTTGTCTCTGCTCCACTGATACACACCCTTGGAATAGAAACAAACCAAGGGCTATTGTGTTCCTTGGTTGGTTCGTTGCTTTGATTTTTAAATCAACCGGCACAGCCATGCCAGGGAAGCAAGTGTGTCTCTGTTCTTCCTGCAGCTTCCTGATCACTGGAGTCCTGAATTAGTTCCCCCTGCCCTGGGGGGAAGCAGGGAGGACAGAGGACAAAATTCTCATAGGTGATATGTGTTTTGCCTCCTTCTCTTTGAAGCAGATGGCAGCCGTGGGGAGCTGTCCCAGCCTACCCTCACGATCCAGACTCACCCCTACCGGGCTTGTGACCCTGTGGAGATGAGCTATCCCCGAGACCAGTTTCAGCCCGCCATCCGGGTGGCCGACCTGCTACAGCACATCACCCAGATGAAGAGAGGCCAGGGCTACGGGTTCAAGGAGGAATATGAGGTAAGAGATCAACTGGGGTGCAGAGGTTTTATGGGTGCTAAATCCTTGCTCCTTGAGGTATGGTCCCCAGACCAGCCAGCGTCAGTACATCACTTGGGGGCATGCTGGAGACACACCATCTCAGTCCTCACCCAGAGCTACTGAATCAGTTTGCATTCATACCTTCCTGCAATAGGAAGACAGAATGGCTCAAACCCCATCCCACCTGTTAAAAAAAAAAAAAAAAAGCCAGTGATTTCTGGGAGACCTGCTTGCTCAAAGTCACCTCTGGCCTCATTATCTGGCTTCGGCTGTGTTCTCAACACCCATCCCACACCCCCCACCAAGTTAGTATCACCTTTGGTGTCTGCTGTCTTCCCTCTCTCTGTACTTTCTCCTCATCCCTGCTCATCCCTTTC
Source organism: Spilogale gracilis (assembly GCA_004023965.1). Taxonomy (NCBI): domain Eukaryota; kingdom Metazoa; phylum Chordata; class Mammalia; order Carnivora; family Mephitidae; genus Spilogale; species Spilogale gracilis. The sequence continues at coordinate 44,561 of PITA01005959.1, forward strand.
CTCCTTCCCCAGAGCATAGCTAATGCAAAGGGCTTTGTGAGTAGTGGTTGTTACTGCGGTTTGGAGAATAAGAGAAGATTTGCAATAAAGTACAAGAAATGCTTAAATAAAGTCCTCCTGAGGTTCTGGTCTCCTGGTACAGTGTCTGTCCAGTCCCTCCCAAAAGTCCTTTTTGGTGTTCTCAAAATCTTCCTTTTTTTTCTTCTTCTTCCCAGAAGCCTAGGAAAGAATTCCTACACTCCCCTCACTATTATGCGGAACAGCTTAGCTTTCTCTCTCTCCTTCCTTTTGTTTCAGACCTTGCCCATTAGGCCTCACCTTTTGCAAAGAATAAAATAAAATAGGAGGGAAAACTCATTAAGATGTTTTCCTGAACTAAAGAGCACCTCACGCCCTCCAGAAGAACTTTGCAACCCTCCTAAAGCCAGCTCTGAAAACAAGCGTTTCTTTGATTCTTTTTTTCCTCTCTCTCCCTCTCCTTCCTTCCCAAAATATCTTCGATCATCTACTGTATGCCAGACTCTGAGTTATATGTACTAGTTTTTTGTGGGTGTTTTTTTCCCATGCAGCATGTGCCCCAAATATGCTTGCTTCAGTTACACTGTGTGCAGTGGGAACGCACTGACTCAGACTGCACATTTGGAATTCTTGATAATGTAGACTAAGTTTATCTCTCAGACTATATTCTGAGAAAGAGCTTACAAAGCAGTATTTCACGAGCTGTGTGAGGTCATGAAATTGTGCTAAACTGGGGGCCCAGACAACCAGATTCGAATACAAGGAACCATGTGATATTAGCATACCATTTTGCTACCAGAGTTTTATGATTCTTTATTAGTTGAATGGAGAGTTTAGATAAGGTGATTTCTAACGGGACTGTCTGGTCCTAAAACTTTATGAGAGTATAAAACACGGTGGCAGGGGGCATATTTGACACATTTATGAGGACAAAAATGTTTATGTCAATGGCTGTGAGTCATGACCAGCTAAGGAGAACATACATTTAATTTCAAATATGGTCCAAGTTAAAGAGCATTTTTCATATGCTCAGTCTACAAATTTTGGAGGAAATTGGGATAATAGTTGAAGGAGATGGTCTCATCACCTTTCATCCCTGGACCTTATTTCCTAGGGGTCTTGTTGAATAGTCCCGACCCCTGAAAGTGTTGCACACACATGCTTCTGCATATCTATGTGGATTTGACTGGAGAGGGAATGTCAGGAGCGAGTGTGCTGCCGTCAAACACTTTCAGTGTTATGATGGTTCAGTTAAGTCATCAGTCCCACTCTTTCATTTGTTTTAAGGTTTGAATAGCATTAAGGGAGACAGATGACTTGTCACAAAAGGGAACAAATTGTCAAAGACAGAGAAACACTATTCTAGAGCCTGCGGTCTAACATTTGAAAACAAAAATACAAATATGCTTGCCCCTTCAGTGCATTTCTTTCCAGAATGATATTTTTTTGAAAGTATCCATCCCTGTATGATAAGGTTTGGGTTGATTTTTTTTTTATTTATTTGTGTACCTTTTTGCATTTTCCAAACTTTCTAGCATAGAAACGGTCTACTTTTATAGTGAGAGAAAAAACAGTGCATGTCATTCCATCATGTAGACCCCAAACGGAAACATCTCTAACTAGACTAGCCTTGCATTCAATCTGTTCAAATTATATTTATCAGTTAACTGGGATGTTTAGCTTCTAGTTAACACATTTTCTAATTAACTGGAGGTTAATTGGGAAGCGTTGCTTGATGGAAATCTTTCCACAATGTGCCCTGACCCCTTTCCTAGACTCTAGCTGGATATTGCTTCAATCCTCAAAGCCCCTGTGATGTCTGGAATCTACATAATGGGCATACAAGTCACAGGTCTGCTGGAAGACTGTGCTCTGTTGTAGATACAAGGTTCCTGGGCCTCCAAACCTACTATCAAACCAATATGCTATGTGCTCTTTCCTGCCTGTGTCTCCTGCTCAGTTTCTTTTTTTCTTTTTTCTTTCCTTCCCCCGCCCCCCGTACAAATGAATGGGTTTGACAGGTTGACATGCAAGTTGACCTCTCAGGGGGTGCCTGGCTCACTCATTCGGTTAAGTGTCTGACTCTTGATTTTGGCTCAGGTCATGAGCTCAGGCATTGTGGGATCGAGCCCCACATGGTGATACTGTGGGAGACAATACCATCCAAAGATTGTGATGGGGAGTCTGCTCGAGATTCTCTTTCTCCCTCTGCCCCTCCTTCCGCTCATGCTTGTTCCTGCACTCTCTCTCTCAAATAAATAAATGAATCTTTAAAAAAAAAAATAGGGGGCCTCTCAGCTTTAGCAAAGCCGTGTCTCCTAAAGTTCAGTTCACCTTTATAATCATTTAAAAGTTTATTCAATAAGTATTTGCTGAGTGTTTACTATTCCCAAGGAATGTTCTAAATATATTGGTGGGTTACAGTAGTGAACAAAATGGACAAAGGTCCATTCCTTCATGAAGCTTATGTTCTAGTAGGAGAAATAAGAAGTAACAGTCTTATCTTATTAAAAGCCTCAGAGAAGAGGTTCACTGCTCTTCACCCTTGACCTAAGCTGACGTCAGAGCAGGTGAAGTGTGCATGCCTTCTGTACTTCTCTACTTTAGTGATATTCTCTAATTTTTCAACAAGAGGACGGAAAAATGTCTTACGAATGCATTCTGGGGTAGAATGAAGGCTACTTTCACCATTTCTGATACTCACAAATACAGGGAAATGGCTTGTGAATAGTATAACTATAAAATGAAAAAAATAAATTTGTGAATTCAGACCAAAAAACCAAGTTGTTTTATAACAATTCCTTTAATGTAATATGTTAGTAATGTAGTGTGTTACACAGTGAAACATACTATTCGCTGTGTTAGAAATAACCCCAAACTTCAGTGACCTGAAACAACCAGTATATTGTTTTGAGTGATTCTGTGGATCAGAAATTTAGACATGGCACAACAGGGTCTGACTCTTCTCCTTGGTATCTGAAACCTTGACCTAATTGTCCAGGCTCTAGGGCTGGGGCGGAAATCATCAAAGAGTGTCTTTGCTTTCATATCTAGTGATTGCTACAGGCTGTCTGCTGGGATCTCAGTAGGATTGCCAGCCGGAACATCTACACGTGGGTGTGTAGTGGCCTTTGGGTGGCCTTCAGGTGGCTTGGGCTTCCTCACAGCATGGGTGTGGACTTCTTACGTGGCAACTCATAGCTTCAAAGGTGAACCTCTTAGCAAACAAAGTAGAAAGTATATCATCCCTTGTGACCTAGACTTGGACATCATGAAGCACCACTACTACTTCATTGTATTGGTCATAAGCAAGTAATAAAGACCTCTATTCTAAGGATGTGGAATTAGACCCCTTCTCTTGATGGACAGAGAGGCGGTTGCAGGATTCTAAAAGAGAATGCAGAATTGGAGATACTAGAAAACACAATCTTTGGATGATATTGTCTCCCACAAGTACCATGGAAAAAGAAAGGGTAGAGCAAAGAAGGGAGATGGTATATTCCAGAGACACAAAATAAGTGGGGTTACAATATTAAATAGGGCAGAAAGGTCGTCCTTAATTAAAAGATAAGGTTTGAGCAGAGACATGGGAGAAGAAATGTAGAGGAAGAAAGTTCCAGATCAGGGGAGTACAAGGAGGTCAAGGGAAGAGTAATTGACATGAGTAGAGTAATAGAAGATGACACTGGAGAAATAAGGGGATCTGACCATGTAGTCCTTTATAAGCCATCTTAAGGACTTTGGCTTTTATTCTGAATGAAACAAAGCTACTGCAGAAATTTGAGAAGGCAAATAACCATCTGACATTATTTTGAAATACTCCTCCTAGCTAATGTGTTGAGAAGAGACATAGGAAGGCAAGAGTAAAATCAGGGGGACCAGTTACAAGGCCATGGCAGTAACCCAGATGAGAGACAAAGGTGATCTTGCAACCTTGGTTGCGAGGTGTGGCAATGGAGGTGGTGGGAAATGGTTGGTTCTGAATATATCATATAGATAGAACCAACAGGATTTCCTAATACTTTGTCATGGTGTGTAAAGGAAAGAGAGGAATCAAGAGTGGCTCTAGGCCTATCATCTGAGCCCCTGGAAGGATAGCATTGTCACTAACGGAGATGGGGAAGCCATGGAGAGAAGAGACTTGGGGCCAATGGAACAACTGGGAGTTCAAGTTTGAACTAGGTTTGAGATGTCTCTTAGACCTGGTAGCGGAGATGGATAGTAGGTAGTTGGAGATATGAGTCTGGAATCTGGGAAAGAAACCTGAATTGGAGAAAAAAACTTCAGGACTTACTGTCATATAGATGATATTAAAACCATAAGACTGTTCAAAGTCATGAGGCAAGTGAGCATCAACAGAGATGATAACCACAGACTGAGCCTTGTGGAATTTCAACTCAGTGTATTGAGTACTCTCCATAGACTAGATGTTGTATTAGGCTCTAGGAACTGAGAAGAGATAGAGCCCTTGCCTTCTGGGAGAATTTTGAGCCTGTTCTTAGACATGGGCGTATAAACTGATCACTTCAATATCTTGGCAAATGTCACAGTAGAGTGCTATGGGAACCCTTGGGTGGTGGCATGCATTCAGCTGAGGCTGGGGATAGTTGGCATTGTCTTTCTAGAAGAGATAAAGTCTAAACCGAAGCTTGAGAAATAGGAATAATCAGATGAAAGCAAGGAAGGGTGTTCTGGGCAGAAGGACTAGACCAGGCTATGGTGTGGAGATGTACATGACAGGTTGAATGAAGAGAACCAGAAGCAATTTGGAACAAAAACTGTGTTTGGTGCACAAAGCATGGAGGGAAATGGGGCTGGAATTGCCAGAAGGAGTGGGCTGGGGTAGGAAAGCAAAGGAACATTTGTCAGGCTGAGGAGTTTGGATTCTATTCCAGGGGTCATGCAGAAACATGGAAGGGAGCAGCATTTTTTTTAAAAGCTGAATTAACATTTTATTTTTTTTTAAAGATTTTATTTATTTGACAGAGAGAAACACAGCCAGAGAGGGAACATAAGCAGGGGGAGTGAGAGAGGGAGAAGCAGGCTTCCTGCCGAGCAGGGAGCACGACGTGGGGCTCGATCCCGGGTCTGCGGGATCATGGCCCGAGCCGAAGGCAGTCGCTCAACCAACTGAGCCACCCAGGCGCCACCGGAATTAACATTTTAGATGTAATTGTCTGGCATGGATCAGAGCAGGGAGACTAGGGGCAGGTAGGCGGGTAGGCGGCTGGGACACTAATTGAAGGAAAAGATGGAATTGCTCAAACCAGGAGACTGGGCCCAGAGCCCAGACAGGCCCACACACATTTTCTCATGTAGAGACATAAAATCAGCTCATGCTTTTCGGCGTGCAAACTTGAGTCTCTCAATATATATATATTTTTAAGGTCAGTGACTTGAAGTCTTGTCTGAATTGTTCTGAGTGTCTAGTCAAAATGCCTGGATTCAAGTCCTGTCTCTTTCATTAAGTATCTGGGGACATTGGGCAGGTCATTCTCCTTTCTTGGACTCCATTTCCGTATTTATGCAATGAGGGAAAAGGGATTGGTCCAGGTGATCTAAAAAATGCTTATGCCCCACATATTTTGTGAGATTAGATAGGAACTAATTGTCCAGGCCAGCTGGATCTCCCTCCTGTTGATAGTCCTACTGGACCCCTTTCTGGGGCTACTGCCCACATAGTTACATCTCAAGTCCTAGCAACCATGATTGACCAGGGGCCCTGGGTTCCTAGGGACTCAAGGAGACCTAAGGCAAATCAACTGCACCTGCCATACAAATATGAGACCTGGAGGTTTTCAGTCTCAGCCGCATGTTAGAATTACGTAGGGAAATTTTAAAAATACCAGTGCCCAGGTTGTTCTTCAGACCAACAAAATCAGAATTCCCAGAGGTGGGATCCACAGATCTGTATTTTCTAAGCTTTCTCCATAGCTATAATATACTTTCAGGGACCCAGGGAGTCCCCAGTGCATGCCCTGCCTGTGTCCCCAGACCCATCACCCTCACCTGCTGCCGGTCACATCTGATGTCATGGGACATGTAACACGCCTCCCAGAGGTCATGGCACCCAGCCACATTGAAGCTAAGAGGCTTATCTGCTTATCTTGAACTGCAGAGGCTTCTCTCCTCCCGGTCCTGTTTCTCCCAGCCCAGATTCTCCCACCTTCCCCAGATACAAAACAAAAAACCCTAGCCTACCAACAAATGCTAGAAGATACTGGCTGGAAAGAGGGGCTGTCTGTGAGCCTGGTAAGCCCAGGCATCATTATGGTCAGAAGAGTAGCAGGCCTGAAGAAGATGCGAAACAACAGGAAGAGGTGACTTTCTCACGGAGAAAAGGGAAGAATTTTAATCCTAGTCCAATCCAAGCAGTCTGTCATCATCATAAATGATGATCCCAGTAGGGCAACCAGAAGGTATCTGGTTATTACAGCCCCATTAAGACTATTTAAGGCAACAAGGAACAGCTGTGAGGAATAGGATGCAGCCTAATGTGGAGCAAACATTTGTTCATTCTCCAGCTCTGGACAGACGTGCGGCATGCATGGCTTCTGGGCGGCGCAATGTTGCCGTGCTTCTCCTAGTCATCTGTGGGTGATGGTGGCAGGCAGCTTTCACATGGGGCGTCACCATGGAGATCTGTGCTTTGGCACAGCCAAGTTCCCCCTTCTCTGCTCATAGCCTCCTGAGCAGAGGCACGGTAGACCTTCTGCTTCTCCCACAATGCTTTCTCTCCCCAGCTGATGAAATTGGTCATAGAACATCCCACTGGAAGGTGATTCCTTAAGAGATTCTGGTCCCCCTCAATTTTTAAATGAGGGTCATTCTGGGGAGGGGTCTGGGAAATTAGCAGCAGGTGCCCCAGTCACAATAGAGAAAACCATGGCTGTTCTCCAACCCTGGGAACTCATAATGACCAAAATAGGAACACCTGGACTCTACCTGTTCATTTCACTTCACTCCCTGTGGGTTAAAATAAGGAGAAAATGGGCCCTTTCCAGAGGGTTGCCCAAAGGCATCAGTAAACCATGTGGGTTTGGACATGAAAGAATTTTTTAGCAGGAAAAAGCTCATGTAGGAGAGACTGTTAACTCAGCATTTTGAGTTTATTTTTGTTTTCTACTTATAATTCTCTTTGTAACCCAACAAACAGTATAGTCTGCATTTGCTATGAGAGCCCTCTGTGATCAAGTGAGGAATTTTCAGATGGTAGCAGAGAAGGGTCCCTTGACCAAGAGTTAAGATTGGTTTTTTAATCTGTTCCTGACATGCTGGATGGTCCTGGCCAAGAATACCCCATGCCCAGGTTGCCCACCTCACCTCCTGTGAAACATTTGACGGCATAGCATGGACTCCTGTAGCCTGATAGTGTATGTTTCTACTTCCTTTGGCCAGACACACTTAGTGAGTGCCTACTGTGTACCTTGCACTGTCTGGAGCCCCAGAGATAGTTAGAAAGCCCAACAAAGGAAATGAAAACCCTGCTCATAGTTTTACTACACCTTGTACTTATACAGTAAACCCCACTTAAAATGTTTTGCAGCACGTGGGTAAGGCAAGCCAGGATGAGTGTGAGGGTGATGGTGTTCATTTATGCTTTTTGTCAGTTATTACTTCCAAAATCAATCAGAATCTTCACAAAAGATGAGACACTGAGTTGAAGGAAAGTAGAAGGAGGCTGGGTGTAGGAAATGTGTGTGGCCCAGCAGGGGCCTGAAAACATAGAAGAACTGAAATGTTGCAAACCAGTTCTTGGAAGACAAACAAAGATGCCCGCGCATGAAAAGAGAAATAAAAATGAAACCAGCTAGGGAGATAAAGAGGAATTTTACACCCCTGGCCCAGTTTTCCTGGACAAAATTCAGAAGACAATAGTCCTGGCTTGTAACAGACCTCCCTTCACCATGGCTGACTTTGTTTCAAGAGAGAGCTGTTAGCCCAGAGATAGCCACCCAGAAGCCCATGCACAAAGATGGAGATAGTGTGTGGAGGCAAGCACAAGTCAGTAGCCTAGAATGGGATGCAGGGATTCCCCAGATCGTGGGCTCAGAGCTGGGAGGAAAAGAGGTACCTTCGTGTGAGCTTCCCCAGGGGACAGTAGGCTTCAGGAGCAGAATCTTACTACTCTCTCTTCTGTCAATCACCTGCAAAATAGTATATAAATATTAAATATCAACTTCATTGAATTACATAGTGCTGGCAAAAAGCTTTTTGATTAAGAATAGTTCTATCCAGGAGGGGAAAAAAAAGGCAGTACTTTTTAAAGATTTTATTTATTTACTTGAGAGAGAGAGAGAGACTGAGCAAGAAAGCACAAGCCAGGAGGACAGGCAGAGGGAGATGCAGACTGCCCCCGCTTCTTTAAGACTTTATTTATTTACTTGAGAGAGAAAAAAGGCAGTATTTCCTAAAGAAAGACACCAACGTAGAAATACTCTCACATCTCTGGGCTGTCTGTATAGGGGCACCGAGTATTTGCCTTAAAATTTAAGTTGACTCATCCCCAGGGATCTGCCATTATACTTACTCCTAAAACAGGGGTTCTCAAACTGTGATGTGTCAGAATCACCTGGAGGGTTAGGAAAGAACATTAAGACACAGGCTCATTGACACAGGACAAGGCCCAGTCCTCTGCATTTAACCAAATTCCCTAGGAAATTTGAATGACCACTAAAATTTGAGAACCGTGGTCCTAAAATTTCTTTAAAAGAAACCCTGTAGCTTTTAATGGGGGGAGCTTTTTTAATGGTGCTCTGGGGCTCTACACACAGACGCATACTCGACTCTTCGGCCTTGATCAGAGCTCCTGTCACAGACAAATACCCCATCGCGCTGCCATCTGATCTTCTACTCGGCTTCCCCAGCAGAACTCATAAATTACCATCTATTTAGTGACATGGTCACAATAATATTTGCTCTCCTGATGCCACTCTGAGTAGATGTCATTAGTCATCCTCTCCTGCCTTCTCCATCCACATTTATAATCCCTAAGGCATGGGCTTTTCAGCACAAGAAAAGACATTGTTGCAAGCCTGGGGACTGCCTGGCCACCACAAACTCACACAGCTCCTTAGGGTGAAAGAGCAAAAGGTGCATGTCTCAAGATACTTGTTCATAATATATGCAGTACTGTATCATGCCTACCAAATATATCATTCTCCCTCAGACGTGGTGCTCTTGCTTTGTGCACAGCCAGTACAGCTGTCCATGGCAGCCCTTCCCATCCACCGTCCAGTCACAGACTTCAATAAATGTGGTATTTACTGAACTCATGGACCTCCATGGACACCAGACCTTGAGCCTCCAACAGCTCATGAAAATTTCTCACTCTTTGAATACTCAATCTTGCCTGTTTCTAGGGTGAATGATTTGTCCTGCTTTTTGTCCAGGATGGTCCCAGTTTTAAAATGAAAATCCTACATCTCAGGAAGCCCTTTCGTCCAAGGCAAACCAGGATGGGTGTTGGGAAGAGCCCCCATCTTTGGTCTTATGACAATAAATTGGATGTTTGTGATGAAAAGGAAGCAGAGAGTGAGTTCTAGAAGTAAGCCATGGGTGCTTGAGAGCACATCCTTAGGCAAGACTGGGAAGGAGGAGCCTCTGAACACCTATACACCGGGCGTAGTGTGAGGAACACACCATAGTTGCCTCGAGTAGTCACTACCCATCACCAAACTCCATGGGTGCATTTGTTTTTCTTTTTTTTTTTTAATTCACATGCAATCAAACCCATTTGGAGGGGTGGACAGAGGTGTACAGTTCCGTAAGTTTTAACAAATGCATAGAATCATATAAACACCGTGATACGTAAGAGTTCCATTGGCAAAAACATCCCCACATTGCCCCTTCCCCCACCCCTAACCTGAAAGGTGTATTTTTTTCTTTTTAGCGTCTTGGGCTATAAACAATTCTTAGTGCTCACTATTCTGAGTGCTGAGCACAGAAATAGCCGTTTCCTTTTTGCCTCCACCTCCCAGGTCACGCAGAGCAGCTGGATCTGTGGACACGGGCAGGTCCTCCCTCCCCCACCCCGCCCCCCAGCCTGCAGGCCAGGCTCAGAAACATGGCCGGACTGGGAAGGGCATATTATTAACTTAATGTTCAGAAAAATTCGTGGAAACTTTGGAGTGACGAAATATCCCCTCTAGTCCATCTGTCTTTTGCAAAGCCCTGCCTTCTCCCTGACTCATAGGCACTGCTGGTGGGCATATTCCTGACAACAAAAATGAAGGAATGACCCAGGCAGAAGGGTGTCTTGCCTCCTGGGTGAAGACTGCCTGGAGTCTTGCCTGCACTGAGAGAATGCCGTGGGGGGCAGGCGTGTGGGGAAGTCCTGGCGGGCTGGACGGCTCAAGGAGGAAGTAGGCCCTCAGCTGTGCCCTGAGGCAGCAGCCAGGAAGTGCCTGGTCAGCAGTCCCTGGGCGTGCTTTTTCTGCACCCCAGGGCATATCCTATCCAATTATCTCCAAGGATACAGTCAAACTGTATAAGGAGCATCATAACTGGCAGAATCTGCCAAGGATAGGGGGATGCACTGGGAAATGAAATGGACCAGACACTCTCAGCCTTGGACTGCTGCTGAGTTGCTCTTTGGAGCTCTGTGTTCTGACATTTCACTGTTTGGGTGCAACTGAAAGAGGCTTAGGTACAAAGAAGGCTGTGCAAAGAAGGATGGCCCACTTCAGAAAGGACCCTCCTCTCTCAGAAGAGCCAAGCCAACAGGTAGAAGGAACAAGCCAGGCATCAGGAGCAATTATTGGTTAGAGCAGGGAACTAAAGTAGTAAGTAGGGAAACTGAGGTAGGTTGCATAGTCCTATGGACTGACTCAGCACAGCAGGGCCTGAAAGGCCTCACAAAGCCTGTGACCCCACTGGGGTCTCTCTAGGTCCACGGAATGTCTGGCTTACTGACCTCCGTGGCCGAGAGCGAGGCTGGATGGGTGAGTGGGTGGGTCGCCATCCCAGGGAGAGTTAATCAGGAGTAGGCACCAGATCAGCATTTTATCCACAAGTCCTTGAAGGTTCCATTGGCATGGATGGGGGATGGTTCACCAGCCGAGGATGAGGGTGAGGGAGGGTTCACGAGCCAAGAGCTCCAAGCCGCATATCATGCTGCTGGTACCAACTCAGCCTCTTCATCTGAAAATATGTCCAAAGCATATTCATTGACATAGAATAAAACTCATATTCTTGATGGTGGCTCACCCACCACCACTGCACTCCACACCCTCCCGTCCACATTGCCTCACTGCTTGCTCTTATTCTCTAGACAGAGAGCAACCCCCCTTCAAGCTCCACAACACACCGAGCTCATTGTGTCGCAGGGTCTTTGCACTTGCTCTTCCCTCAGCCCTAGAATATTCTTCACCCAGCTCTTGCCACAGCTGGCTTCTGCTTACCATTTTGTGTTCAACCCCAGTGTGTCAACAAGAGACACATAGGAAACACCTGGAGTTGAGCAAGCCAAGTTTAAATACTGTAGAATATCTCAGGAAGAGGACGTGAGACAGGGCTCCAAGGCTGTGGGCTGTGTTGGGTGATGTGGGGCTTTGTTCTGGATTAGCATTGTTAGGCAGTGGTAAGATTTGGGGACTTTAATAAATCCCAGCTCTAAGAAGAGGACACAGGACAGAAGCTAAAGCTGTAAGTGGCAAAGGAGTAGCGGTCATTCCTATTAGCCAGGAAAGGAGGAGATTTGGTTGTATTTTTTTTCTTGAAGAATGTTGATACTGTTTCTGTGTTTAGTTAGGGCCACACAGTGGTCATGTTTATACCTTGCCCCATCCTGGTCTCAGAGTTGCCTCATCTGATGTTGGCATTCTGTGAAGTTGGTCATATTCAACAGTAAAACACCAGGGTCCAGCTGTGAGGGCAGGCCAGCTGCTGGAAGTCAGGGGCTGCTGCTCTCCTTCTCACCTTTTCAAAAGGTCCTGTGCAGTCCACTGTATATGAAGCAGTCCCTTGTTCCCAGGCACTGTCAACACTAGCACCTTATGTACTGCCGTTAGCACACTGGGATATACTGGTTTATAAGCAGTAATTATGTTGTCTGTTTTTTATTGTCTGCACCTTCCCAAAACTAGAACTAAGTTCCTGAGATCTTGGGGGCCGCGTCCGTTGCTATTATTTCTAGGACCTAACACGGTGCATAGCACCCAGATGGTTGCCATGGAACAGAGCGAGAGAGGGAGTGTGGGAAGGAGGGAGGAAGAGCAGAGGGAAGATGGATGCACTCAACTTGTATGCCCAAGCAAGCTATTTCCTGTTTCCAGACCTCACTTTGCTCATCTCTAAAGTGAGGCAAGAGTTTTCTCAAAAGATCCTTCCAGGTCTGACTTTTGAGGATTCTCTGAATATCAGAGCTCAGTCCTTCAGGGATGAGGACGTCCCCAAATGATTGCCTTAGCAAAAGCAACACTATTGAAGAGTAGGAAACATTTCCACACTCAGAAAAGAGTGTAAAAATAGAGCTCACACTCTCGCACTCTCTGGAGAAGAGAATGAGAAGAGGAAAGCGGAGATTGATAAGGGGTGAATATAATGAGATGGCAATTTTGGTTTGAAAAGAATGTGATTAGCTCCTAATGACCGTTGCCATTCCCTGGTCAATCTACTGTAACTAGCCGCTAATGTAAAAATAATGGCCCTCGGCTGGCTCACTTTGAAGATGGAGATGAGTCTCCCTTTCACACTTTTACCCCTTCATATTTTTTTGCCTTCAAGAGATTATCCCCTATTATATTGTAGCGCCTAAAAAGGGAAATGGATATATGATCAAAATCTGCCAATTAGGGGGGGTCATTACAGCTCACTGCTATGTGGCTCTTTTAGGCCTTGCCCCCTCTACCTCTGTCAACAGCATCATGGCCCCCAGGATCACACCTCTTCCCCCAGCCCCACCAAGGGACACGGAGACTCCCCGGCCTACGGCCTGTGTGGTTCCCCAGAGAAGGGCCACTTATCACAACTGCTTTGTTTAGCTTAAGTTTTTCAAAGGACATTGGCATTCTGGGTGCACCCTGAAGATTATGGCCTGTATGTTGAGACGACTCCCAAAGTGTGCCATTTAAGGATTCTGAAGGTGGACAGGTATCTTCATGAGATCTCTGCAGTGTCACAGCACAGAGGTGTATGCTAATTCTCTGGGTCCCCTATAGCATAGGGCGAAGGCAAAGTACATGGAGGCAGAGGAAACAAAATACTATCCAGACTATCTATAAGTGACACAGGAAGCATTATGAGGTAGTGAGCTGTCTGTCACTGAGGGTATCCAAGTAGCAGATGCTATGGATCAGCTAGTCCACTGCCCAGAAGGCCACTGTGGAAGGGAACACAACCAGATAATTTTCAAGGTCACTTACACCTCTGAGATTAAAGAGAATGCTCAGTAGCCATCTCACCCACTAACGTTTTCAACCATCTGTCCACTCCATTCGTTTATTCCAGTGGGGATTCAGGTATATGTGAAGTACAGGCCAATTTTGGGCTCTGGAGATAGAGACACAAATAAGATGCTGCCCTTTTCCTGGAGTAGCCCGTCATCAAGTTGGCAGATAGGACTTTCACATTATTAGTTATAAAGGAGTCCATCTAATAATAGAAGTGACCGACTAGCTGGGGATGAAGTGGAGTGTTGTAAGGGTTAGCAGGGAAGGTTTCACAAAGAAGATGCTTGAAATGGGTTTTAAAGTGTATGTAGGAGTTTTCCAGGCAGACTCAGGTGGAAGAGAATTCCAGCCAGAGGGAACAGCATATATAAAGTCAGTCTTAGAAATCTGAAACACCTGAAATTGTCTGTGACCTTGCACTTCATTCCTTATCTTTGGAATGTTAATAAGGGCAAGAAATGAGGCTGGAGGGGCACGGAGGGTGAAGCCATTAGGGACCTTGTATTAAAGACTTTGGAATTTATCCTGAAGATAATGGCAAGGGGAGTAACTGGGTCCTATTCACATTTTAGAAAGATCTCTCTGATTACAGTGGAGAATGGATTGGAGGGGACAAGACCAAAGCAAGAGAAACCAGTGAGGAGACTCGTGGGAAAGTGTTTCTCCAGGTAAATTCACTGTTTGCAAGAACAGTGGCTATGCATTAGAACCCCCCAGGGAATTTAAACACTGCGGATGGCCTGTGCCCATCTCCAGAGAGTCCGACTGAATTTAATAGGGCTGTGGCTTTGGAAGTTTTAAAGCTTCAAATCGAGATGATTCAAATGTAAAGCCGTAGCAAAACCTTCAGCAAACTATAACCTAAACCCTAGCACATGGTAGGTACCCAACAGACTTTTTGTCCCCCAAAATAATTATGAAAGTATTTGGAGTATCCTGTTCATGGCTTCATACCACTTCGGGTTGGCTAGAATGGAATGTACGGTTGGCTGTTACCGCAGCCAGAGTACTTGCTTAAACCTTAAGCCCAGGCTTACCAGCGAGACAGTCATGGCCCGCCACTGCAGAGAACCAGGAATGCATGGGTCTAGCAGGTTGTCTGAAACACTGGTGCTACTGGGCTGGGGCAGACGGGGGAGGCCCCAGTGCTGGAATCTGAGGTCTAAGAGTTACCTGCATTTGTGGTCTAGAGACGCCCTGTGCCCATGGCAGCAGAATGCAGGGTGATGGTCATTTGTAATGAGGAAGAAGAGAAGGAGAAGAGGGCGAGGGAAAAAAGGAGAGATGGACCCTCTGTTTGTAAAGTGAGCACTTTCCTCTCTCCATGGCACTTTTGTCACACTCAGATTTCTGGAAGAGATCGGTGCCCAGAGCCTAGCACCTGCTTTGCTTCCCTTCCGGGATGCTTAAGTGTTTAGGACACACAGAGAACAAAATTCTGATCAATCAATAGCTGGGAAGACACTCTAGTACCCTCGTCTGAAACCTTGGGGAAGGCGAAGTTGGAGAACACAGCTTAGCCAGGCAGCCCAGGCACAGGCCTCCCACCCCATCTCCACTCCATCTAGAATGGGGAGGTAGCAGAATGAGCACGGGTTCTCCCTACACAACCACTGCAGAGTTGAGGATCATAGTCACACTTCTCGAAAAAAACGTTGGCAAAGTGAAGCCACAGGCTATATCCAACCCAACACCTGTTTTCGTAAATGAAGTTTCATCATCAGAACGTAGCCGGCTGCGTCTGTGACTCCGTTCACTCTGCGACCACAGACTGTGAGTGGGGGCAGCATGGAGGACCTGGTCTCCAAAGCCCATGCTGCCTCCTCTCTGACCCATTACAGAAAGTTTGCCAGTGTCTTCTCTAGAAGACCCACCCCGGTTGGCTTACCACAAGGGAGACTGGAAGCAAGAAAGGGGGTACTGAGAATGAGCTGGGCTTTTCCTAGACAGCGGTCCTGCCTACCTATCAAACACAGCCCGCTCTTTGGTGGCATTTCTGACCATTCGGCTTACGGATAGCTTGTTGAGGCTGAGCCTAGCAGGGGATGGATGGGCAAAGGCAGGGCGAGTGTGCTAAGATGAGAGGATGTTCCTATCCCCTGCACTGCAGACAGGGGTGTATAGACTGAAGGTATCACAGACCCGGCCTCAACAGTGCAGGGCCGGCGAGCCAGGCATTCAGCCCACGCCGCAGGTGCAGGGTGGAAATGATAATCAGACATAGCTGGACCTTCTTGCTTCTGCAGTTTCCTACAGCTGTTCCTGCTCCCTTGAAAGCCCAGCTTCCTTTTCTGTGAAACAAACAACTACACGCTCCCTTGTGTTTCCACAGCACTTGGCTCATGACTGTTTATCATTCCACATGGTTCTTGACTTGTCTGTCTCCTCTTGGATTGATGACTCCCAGCCCTTCCCCCAACTGTGACTGGGATCATCTATGTCCAGCTTCCTACTCAGCATCTCAGCTTGGACACCAACTAGTCATCTCACACGTGGCTCCCGCTGCTGCTGTTCTTACTGTGTGGAACATGGCAGGAAGCACACAACACTCAGCAAGTGTCACGCACCCTTCTAAGCACTTGATGTGCCCCAAACATGTAATTCCTGCCTCCCTGGCTTCTCTCCCCCGTGTACTTCTTCTCCATCTCCACAAATGCCACGGCTCTCCACTCACTTCTTCAAGCCAACAGTCCAGGAGTCAGCCTTCATCCCTCTTTCCTTCGTCGTCCACACCTACAGCAGGTGTGTTCACCTGCTTGTGTCCCCTCTACATCTGTGTTCCCATGCACGCTCTCCCAGTGCCCGCCACCTAGAAGCACCAGTGGCTCATTACCCAATGACTTTTTCAGAGAGTATGCGCAGCTTGCCCACAGAGCATGGCAGAAGTGCCAAGGGATTTTCTAAGAGTTGTCCTCAACCAGTGGTAGATGGTAATTGGTGGGTAAATACCCCAACCTGCGATGGGCCTGCGAGATGAAATCCTAGATGTACACTGTGCTGTGTACACTGTGCTACTAGGGTACCTTGGACTGACTTCCTTCCCATGATTATATCATTTCCTGCGCTCTCCCACCCATGCTCCTTAGGATTGCCTCCCAAAGAAGATCTCATATTTGAATCCTTGTTTCCAACTCTGCTTCAGAGGGAACTAGAATCTACAGTATTCAACTGAACATCCTGAAAATAGCCACTTCTCACTACATCTGTGGCCACTGTGCCAGTAAATGGTCCAAGGTACCCTCATCTCTTACCTGGACCATTGCAACAACTTCCTAACTGATCTCCCTGCTTCCTCTGTAGGCTTCCTAGAGCCTCCATCCCATACATGAGCCTAAAGGTACTTTGTAAAACATAAATCAGATCAGCTAACTCTACTGCTCAGAACCCTTCCATGGCTTTCCATCTCACCTAGGATAACTCATTACCAGTAACCACAATACCTTATATAGTCTGAACTGCCCCAGCCCATCCAGATGCTCCCATCACTGCTCTCCCTGCCTCACCCTTCAACATGGTCATTGGCTTACCTCTGTTGCACCTGCTGTCCCCTCTGCCTGGAGAGCACATCCTGCTTTTGGCACAACTGGCTTTTTCATGTGATTAAGGAGTTAGGTTAACTCTTCCCTTCTCAGAGAGGCCCTCGCAGACCGTATAATCTGAAGAAATGCTCATCCTCCAACACTGCCCCTTCTCGCTGCTTAATTTTCTTCATAGCACTTTCCACAATCTGAAATTATATATGTTTCTCTTTGAGGCATCGCCCGTTGACTGGAAGCTCAAAGGGACTTTGTCTGTTTCTCTGTATCCCGAGTACTTAATAAATATCTGTCAGATGAATGAATGAATTAATGAGAAAATGACTCCCCTGCTGGGCCACATTTGGGCATCAGAGGCATCAATGACATTTGAGTCAATGAACAAGTGGATAAGTCCATGAAGGGACTAAGTCTATGTTCTCCCCAGGCCACGTCCAAGAACATGGAGCCCTTTGTACTGAGTGACCCATCCCAGTGGATCTGATTTCCTCTTCTGGCTCCTCTACACATGGAGAAAGGCCCTATCTCAGGCCATTCTAACCACTCTATCCTTCCCTTTTAGGCCTTACCGGAGGGGCAGACAGCTTCGTGGGACACAGCCAAAGAGGATGAAAACCGCAATAAGAATCGATATGGAAACATCATATCCTGTAAGAGCCCTGGAGTTTTGGGGGGCAGCCAGGGGGGCAGCCAGCTCAGGGTCCAGAGGAGTCCAGGGCTACTCTGTTCACACTAGGGGCAGGGTTTAAGGCCTCATGACTTCTGCCGGCCCCCACTGCCAGGAGGAAGGTGTTGTAAGGTGAGTGTCTTGGCCAATGTATGCCCTGCGTGGCAGAGGCCTGCGTTAGCCAAGACCCTTGGTGCCCCTGAGCCTCCAGGAGGAAACCATGTTTTGTGCAGAGGTCAGGGAGGCGTACAAGGTCATTGCCTTTTGTTGACAATGAGCTTTAACATTCCTGTAGTCATCCCTGATACATGGTTGGACGAAGGCCGTGATGCGGGATGGTTAGAGCCCTGTGAAGTCAGACTGCCTGGGTTTCTGTCCCTGCTGTGGGGCCCTGGGCAAGTTACCTGACCTCCTGAAGCTTCAGTTTCTTCCCTTTGAAATGTTATGAACAATGAAGACGGGGTCATTTTAAAAGGGTACGGGAATCCTTGCCCAGTGCTTGGCATCATTACTCTTATCCATAGAGTCAGTTTTTCACAGTCCCTGAAGATCAGTACAGATATGTAATTCTACCTTCTTTTAACCAGAAATCACTGAATACCTATCTGGGGACATGGAATAAGCCGGATTGGTGGGAGGGGATGGGCATGATCAGATGCCCATTTTGGAAAGATCACTAGGCTAGCTCATTGGGAGGATGGATTAGGTTGGGAGAGACTGGAGACAGAGGAACCAGTCGGGAGGCTACTGCAGTGGTCCCAGCAAAGGATAATGAGGCCCTAACAAGGGCAATGCCAACATTTGTATGTGACTGCGCATAATATTCAGTGCTAGATGGTGAGGCAGGGAGAGAGGTGTAGGTCACACGGTATTATCACTGCCAAATATTGGTATGTATAGCCTTCAAAGTAGCATAAATACAGAGAGGACAAAGTTACCTCATACAAAATGTTGAACACATAGCCTGATTAGAACAAGAGTTGACAACAGCCTTTGGCTGGCATGGTTTACTCGACCTGGACTTTTTGACATCTCACCAATTGTGTGTCTTGCATTTCTGGTCTCAGCTCTCAGGATCACCCATCTAGCCAAAAACAGAGGGGGGAAAAAAGACCTTGAATAACAAATTATTTCTAGCACAGTTCAGTGTTTTGTTTTGTTTAACTGTCTAGACATTGCCTAAGAAAAAAACTTGGAGGAAGAAAGCATAAGATACAGGCAGCTTGCAAAGGAAGAAAGAGGCAGAAGTTTTAGCTTAGCTGTTTCCTGTGCTGATTTAGGAATGGGCTATGAATGGTAGAACTAATCAGAAAACATTTATAATTTGTTTCTTGGAAGATAGTAATGCAGGCAGCAGGATTTCTTATAAGTGAAGTGTTGGAAAGAGAAGCTCGAACAATCAGGAAGTTTGTTAAGACCCATGACGTGGGCCTCCGCAGAGCCAAGCCTTGCGCTCGACCCTTGGTCTCTGCTCCCATGGAGTTCCTGTGCTGGGTACAGATGGCGGCTCAGTCTGGCATGCTCTGCTCAAGCACCATGCATACCATGTTCGAAAATGATGGGCTGAGAGACCTTAGGTGATCATGCCACACCTTAGTTATCTCTCTGTAAATTGGGTACAACAATGTCCTCCTCCTGGGGTTGCACAGATAAGAAAAGATAAATGACTAGAGCACAATAAAGAGCCCTGGCTTCCCTGAGAGACAAGGACATCCAGCCTGGCCCAGGTATCCACACAAAAGCCTATGGGGGCCAAGGATGAAAAGCCTCACCAAGCTGTCTGTCTTCCAGACTTCCCTGCTCATCCTTGGCACCCAGCACGTTTGCCCAAGCCATTGTCATCTCTCACCTGGACTCTGCCCAGCCTTCTTCTTACTGCTGCACATCTAATCAGACCCCCAACTTGCACCTATCTGATCTCTGACACAAGCCAGAGGGATATCCTCAAAATGGGAATCGGATTGTTTCCTTTCCTATGGAAAACCCTTCAGTTGGCTTTCCTGCATTCCTAAGCACTCCTTCTCCAAAAGCCCTCAGCCACCTTTTCACTGCCATTTCATACTGTGTCCTCTGTATCCTGGTTTCCTCAATTAAGCCCCACTGATTTTCATTTAGTCGCTTGAGCTTTCTGTGCTCGTTCATGCCACAGGGCCTTTGCACATTCTGGGTACTCTATCAAAGTGCCCTTCCTGCCTCACTTTGCTCTACTAAGTTCTACTTACTCTTCAGATACTTCTCAGTCATTATTTCCTCAGGGAACTCCTCTGGCCCTTCAAATTTGATCAAAACCCCATTACTCACTCCTTGGGAACAATGCTTGTCTTCTCCTTAACCCTCCTCATTGTGATTAGAGAGGCATTTGGATGACTATCTGCTGACTGCCTGTTTTCCTCACTGAAATAGATGCTCTGTGACAGCAGGCAGATGACTGTGTTTCTGTGTCCTCAACCTGGCATATGGTTGGGGCTCAGTAAATAGAAACCTAATGTTGGAAAGCAGACTCTGTGCAAGACCCTGAAGGGCTTCAGCCATGGACCACTCTCTTCTGGCTTCTCAAATAAAATAGAGAACACTCGGGAAGCACGGAGGGAGGTGAGCTGGAGCAGGGGGCACAGTGATAAGCCAGTAGGAAGAAGCGACTGAGCCTGAGTCGGAGCAGAGACACGGGACGCAAGAAGGGGCAGGAAGAGAACCATCCTGTCCCCTACAAGAACAGTGTCTTGGACGGCGGGTTTCCAAATAGCAAGGAAAAACAATGAAGGGGATTGAACTCCATCCCGTGGGGTGCAGAGGATGCAGTTAGCATGCGTCCCACACACACCCCGTGGCCCCACCACCTGGTGCATGGGGCACCAGCAGGTCCTCTGGTGTCCTGGGCTGCGACTAGGGTGAGCAAGCAAGGCACCCAGTGTGCAGATCGGGGGAACGACCCCAAGAGCAAGCACCTCATGGAGGGCTGTGCCCTGGGCGCCTCACTTGCTTCCCTCTTCATGCTGCCCTATCTGCATCTCTTTACCTGAGGACCTGTTTTGAGGCTGGGGAAAGACACACCATGGAAAAGGCCATCTCTCCTTGGCCAGTGAAACAGCCCAGCTCCCTCCCATCCCACTGAGGGTGTGTTCTTCACCCCTTCCAGAATTCCCACAGGGGCTGGGCTGCCATTACCTACCACAGGAATGGGCTTGAAAACTCCCCTTTGGGGGCTGCCTTCTCTGGGCCACCTCCCCGCCCCCCTTCCTGCTGGTGCCCCAGCTTCCCCATAAACTATATGTGCTGGGGTCATCTTCTCAAATCTCCTGGAGAAACCCAAAGGAGGCAGAGGGAATTCAAATACCTAACGATACCACCTCACTGGGCCCGAACAAACCTCACGGAAGGGCCACTAATTCTCCAGGCCCGAGTGGGTCTGTACTCCCTACAAAAGGAGATGGGATCAGACAACGCATATGTTCAAAAACCCTGGAAGATGTACAGAGGAACTGAGCAAAGAAACACTCCTGGAATTGAAAGAGACAGGGAAAAGAGAGACAGCCCCGAGGAATGGAAAGTGTTCCTGTCCTTGTATGTGTCCCTCCCAAAGGCAAAGTCTGCCGCAGCTTGATAAATAGAAATATTCTTGGCACAAGAAGAAAACTGGGTGTGATTAGCATCTTAAGGAACCTGGAGGCTAGAGTGGAGGACAAAGACCCAGGCCAGGAGGGCAGATTAAAGGGGAAGAGGAGGAGGGAGGGCACTGCCTGCAGATGGAACAATGAAAGAGAAGCCTTGGTTAAATCAGCCCTTTCTTCCAATGGAGGCTGTTTAGAATTTGGTAGCAGAGACAGTAGGGTTTCTAGGGGTGGGACGACAAGGAAATAAAAGGGAAGGAAGTGAATGGAGATCCAGAACAAAGAGTTCTTTGCTTTCAAGGGGCTCTGGGGCAGAGACTGTGGACAAGGGGAAATTTCAAGAATACCCCAGCATTCCTGTGTGTCTGTTCTTCTGGAGGGGGGCTCCTGGGCTGGCGGGATGAAGTTGCAGCAAGGAGAGGATGTGATGGCAGAGGCTGCAGATTTCATCAGCCCTGTCAGGGCCCCAGCAGGAAATAGATGCGACCTTCAAGGAGGAGGGATGAGAAGAGAATGTAGTCAAGTGATTTTTGTGTAAAAAAGTGAGCTAGGTAAGGGTAGGAAGATGACGAGGAATAGCGCAGTTCTCAAGGCTAAATATCCCGAGGAGAAGCTACCAGGACCCCCAGAAAGACAGATGACCTAATTGGAGGTGTGGCCTTTGTGTGGAGGTGTGGCATTGCAGTGAGCCCCAGGTGACCCCAGCAAACAGAGCTGGGGAAATAAGTGCTCAGTCACAATCTCTCTTGCTCCCGTTCCTGTAGGAGCTTTCCATTGACCAAACCGAACCTGAAGCCAGAGAACGAGGGAATCTGCAGACCTCGTCCACTGGGCCCAGGTGTACTGCAATACTGAACATGGGCTCAGAAAGATCCGGACTCTAGTCTCAGCTCTGCTCTTGACTGGGTGTGTGATCTTTAGTAAGGTCACTTCATCTCTGTGACTCTCGGTTTCTCCTCTCTCAGTGCACGGAGGGCAAATTAAGATGAATGATTACTGAATCCAAATCCAGTGTAGAGACATTTAAACGCAGCTGAGACTTAGTCCAGCCTCTTAGAGCTTACAGGCAAGGAGTGATGGTCTGGAGACGCCTGGGTCACACAGCGGGTATGTAGGACGGCCACACCCAGCGCTCCTCGTGTGTGCCGCCAGGGTACCACGTGACCCGGGCAAGGACTCCTTCTGGATCAAGACGCATCGTGATCTTGGGGGAGAACATGCTCAGGGCTCTGACCTCAGAACTAATGGCCAACCGGGGTGAGCTCTTCAGAGAAGCCCTTCTCACTTCTAGGGAGGAACCCAGGTTCAAAACAAAGCCGGAGGCTTTCCTCACGGTGGCTCTCTGCTGATTCCTGGGAAGACAGACCTGGGATGACAAAGCGGGTACCTTGTTCCATGCTTCTGACTTTCTGTCCGTCTTGTCCTTTGGTGTCCTTTGAGGGTGGGGTGGGTCCTGGTACAGAAGTTGTCAGCGTTCTGGTTCATTGGAAGACTTGTTCTGGCCAGGGGAGCCCTCTCTGCCTGCCCGCAGGGCAAGCCAGAAGTACCAAGAGACGAACCATCCTCAGGAGCAGCCTTCAGCTGTTGACTGAGAGAGTGGGTGTGTGAGCACCTGGCTCCTGTCCCCTGGGGCAGAAAAACCCCTGGAGCTTTCAGCAGGATGAAGCCACAGTGGTCTCCAGTGGTAACTTGCTTGATGATACACCCCCTTACCAGATTCCTTCTGTTCCCCATCTCCTTCCCCTTCCCCTTCCCACTTCCAGGGATCACCTCCCATACCGACTACGTGTGCTTAAATCCTAGTCTTGGATTCTGCTTCCAAAGGAACCTGAATGAGAAACCTTCCTTCTCTCCAGAAAGTTCCTTTAGTGGAGTGTGGGGTGGACAGCCTGCTTAGGATGAAGTAATAAATGCCTCAGGTGGTCCTCTCTGCCTCTAACTTCTCCCAGTGCTCTTCCCCTCCCCGCCAAAGGCTCCAGCTAGGTCCCTGCAGAGGGAAGCCACCTAACCTCAGCTGGCACAGAATGGGCAGAGCAAAGAGGTACAGAGACTGCCAGACTGTTTCCCCCTTCAGCCCCCTCTCTCTTGATAATGGTAATTCAATCAAGATTGAAGGTGCTGACCTTTAGCTTCAATGAGGGACCAGGGAGTCTCAGTAGAATTGTCTGCCTCATCCCTATCTACTCATGCATGGTGGCATTAACATTTCCAGTCCTTCTAGGAAATGATATTTCAGCTCCACAGTTCATTGTAATGAGCCAAATCTCTTTTCTCTGAAAAATTGCACCTTTTCTTTACCCTCCCGAGTGCCCAGAAGACAGAAGAAAGCACATCATATATCCAAAGTGATAGTCTCTCCCAAGCCCCACCTCTTCCAAGTGATTCTTTTCTTAAGTGGACTCCACTTGAGAGGACCCATTTGTTGAGCTTGCTTTGATGGGGGAGAAGGGAAGGACAGGTTGTGTTTTGTTTGGAGAGTTAGAATGGCACACAAGAGGAAATAACCCTCTCCTCTGGGGTGGGGATGAAAACACACGGGATGGGCAGTGCTAGAGTCAGAACTGGCACAGGAAGGGGTGGGGGCAACAGATCTTAGGGTTTCAGGAGGAGCAGGGATCCCACCACTCTATGAGAAAGTTCTCAATCTTACACCTTTTCCTGAGTTACTAAACTTCTTGGAAACTTGAGTTTCTTATCCATAAAATGGAGTGATGATACACACACATACACACACACCCTCACAAGGTTACCATGACAATCAAATGACAAACATCCATTAGTCTTCCTTTTTTTTTGTTTTTTTTTTTAAGATTTTCTTTATTTGGCAGAGAGACACACAGCCAGAGAGGGAACACAAGCAGGAGGAGTGAGAGAGGGAGAAGCAGGTTTCCCGCCAAGCAGGGAGCCCGATGCGGGGCTCGATCCGGAGGCTCCAGGATCATGACCTGAGCCGAAGGCAGTCACTTAACCAACTGAGCCACTCAGGCGCCCCTAGCCTTCTAAAATAGTACCTGGAACATCATCCTCACACCACACAGATAAATTCTTCTACCTCACCAGCTAACACAAGTAGGGTGTATATTGTCAGGGCCCAATTCCAGAAGGATCTTTTGCTCTTTACCAAGATAAATTGAAGAGAATAACAAGGGCACCTCAATGCTACCTAATTGAACATTGATCTGCATGCTTAAACCAGAGTATACATCAGCATCTCCTAGACGGCTTGTTAAAATACATATTTCTGGGCCCCACACTGGAGTTTCTGATTCAGCAGGTCTGGGCAGGGACTCAAGAATTTGCATATCTGACAAGCCCCCAGGCATTGCTGATGCTATTGGTCAAGGGACTACATTTTGAGAACCACTGATCTCAAATAATAATTAGACTGAATTTACGTACTCGAGTTTGATCTTACAACACACCAGGTGCCTTCCTGTCTCACCTCTTTTAATCCTTGCAGTACCTCTGCAAAGGTAGATAGGATTTTGATGCTATAATTGGATAAACTGAGACGCAGGGAAGGTAAGAAACTTGCTCCAGGTGATGTGCTTAGTGTATGACAGACCTCCCACCTGCCTCCTGAGGGCCAGATTCCTTAGTCTCTCCTGCAGATACAGGGATGGGTCTGCAGGGGCTAACCGATCACCTATGGGAAAAGAGGGTGTTTGAGCACAGGAGCCAGGCACATCCTGCCAGTTCTGTGCAGAGGAAAGAGTCTTGGGTCCCAGGCATGTTACCTAAAATCAACTGTATGGCTATTAAGCAAAGGGCCCTATGCCCCTTTCTTGTTCTCAGCCTCTCAGACACAAATATGAATTCATTTATTAAAGAAATCATTATTGATTACCTGCCATGTGCCACACACTGTAGAGGAGTTCAGTAAATAGGGTGTCCTTCCTTAAATAGGATGTGAAGGGGAGCCACGGGTTAATCAGGTAGTCACAGAAATGCAGCTGCTGTAAGAGTTCTGCAGAAAAGTATAGGGAGCACTCAGAGTCTAGGGTGCAGAGATCACAGGAGACTTCCTGATTAAGAAACATTGAGCAGAGACCTGAAGAACAAGATGTTGCCAGACTTGTGGAGCTAGGTTGGGGGTATTCCTGTACACGTGCAAAGGCCCTGTGGTCAGAGCAGACACTGTGCATTTGGGCAACCGAAAGAAGAGCATAGTTATAAGCATAGTATTTGGGGAGAGGAGCATGAGGCTAGACTGGGAAGGGGGTCCTAAACCATCAGATCATGCAAAGCATTGTGGGCTTTGTTCCCTGTTAGTGGTATCCTGAGCTGATTCATACCAGCTTGCAAGAACAGATTGTTAAATTTTCAGGAATTTTGTGAGTTAGTTGATGCCATGTTGGTAGCTTGAAATTAGTCATGGTGGGAGTATTTATACCACAGAAATCAGCAGACTGTGCCGATCAGGGCCTTTTTCCCTCCAGAGAGCTGTTTGCTAAACATTTAGCAACATACCACTGGTCTTTGTCCTGAAATGACAAGTAACAGATTGATTCTAGAGGGACGGTGTTTCTGTTCCCCTAGAGTTGTGTTCAGTGGAGCTCTTTGGATCTCCATATCTTTGTAGCTCTGTTTCCCCTCCCTTGGCTGCCACCGGCTTCCTCCTCCCCACAAGCCTGTTCTTGCCCACCTCCCACCTCAGCTGAGAGCTAGGTGGGGCCAGCCTCTTCTCACCTCACCATGGAGGAGTTTGCTTCTCCTCTGTATGACTCTTCTCAGCATCTCGTTCAGAATATCAAACGAGGAGTACCAAATTAGCTGTTTTTCAGGCTTGCAAAATGTAGATAGAGTATAATGAACGTTCTGGTCTGCTTGTAAATTACCTTGTTTAAACTCCTTCCCATTGCCTGCTGCCCCATCTTTCTCCATGTGCCTGTGGATAAACACAATTTTTTATCCTTATAATTATATAAAGTTAGAAGAAGAAGGGGACACAGAATAATATTAGCATCTCCCAGAAGGAATAAATAAACCATAAGGATGCTGCTACTCCTTGCAATGCTTTTCTGGTGGGCCGACGGCTGAATTCTGTGCTTTTGAGAATACTCACCATATACCTCCTTGCCTCTACAGAAGGTAGACTTATAGCTGGTACAGAAGGACAACTGCATTCCTAAGCATCTCAGCCTTGAACCTCACGTCCCAGCTCAGAACCACCATTTAGTAAGCTCCTGCTGCATACGAGGCACTGTCCTAGTACTTTTTTTTTTTTTAGATCAGTCTTAGGTTTCAGAAGAAGTAAGCAGAATGTACAGAGAGGGTTTTCATGTGCTGATTGCCTCCCTCCCACATTCAGATCCCTCTGTTATTAACACCTTGCACCCATATGATATATTTGTTACAATTAATGAGCCAGTCTTGATCCATTATTATTAGCTAAAGTCCATAGTTTAGAGTCTACTCTTCATGTAGACAGTTCAGTAGGATTTTAAAAATGTGTAATGATATGTATCCACCCATTACGTTATCATATAGAATCATTTCAGGATCCTAAAATGCCCCCATGTCCTACCTGTTCATCCTGTCGCCAAATCCCTGGCAACCACTGATTATTTACTGTGTCCGTGTCACAGAGCACAAATCACGTAGGATGAAGCCTTTGCAGACTCACTTGTTCACTTAGCAGTGGGCATGTACGTTTCCCAATGTCTTTTCGTGGTTTGATCATTCATCTTTAAATATCACTGAATGATATTCCACTGTCTGGTACACATTTGTCTATCCATTCATGTATTGAAGGACATCTTGGTGGGTTTTTTTTCCCCTCAGTTTTGGCAGTTGTGAGTGAAGCTGCTATAAACATTTGTGTGCAAGTTTTTGTGTGGACATAAGTTTCCAACTCATTTGGGTAAATACCAAAGACAGCAATTGCTGGAATCCTATGATCAGAGTATGTTTAGTTTTAAAAGAAACTGCCAAACTCTCTCCCAGAGTGGCTGTATCATTTTGGGTTCCCACCAGCGATGCACCGAGAGTTCCTATTGCTCCATATCCTCACTAGCATTTCCCGCGGTCAGTGTTCTAGACTTGGTCCATTCTAACGGGTGTTATAGAGATATCTAGTCGTTGTTTTCATCTGAATTCCCTAATGACATATGACGTTGAACGTTTCTCTGTGTATCTATTTTGCTGAGGTATCTGTTCAGATTTTTTATACCTATTTTTTTATTTGGATTGTTTTCTTGTTGAATTTAAGTGTTCTTTGTATATTGTGGATACAACTCCTTTAGCTGACATTCTGCAAAGATTTTTCCCCCAGTCTGTGGCTTGTCTTTCATTCTCTTAATGCCTCGGCACTTTCTGTGTACTTTTTGTATATTCTCGTTTAATCCCTCCAACACTCCATGAGCTATATAGAATTGGCTCCTCTCTGCTAAGCAATCCAAGCTAAGAGAGAGCAATTGACTTACTAAATGATAGGGCTAAGATTTGAACCCATATCTGACCCTCAGCTTCATACCTCACATCATGGGTGTATCCCACTTGCCACCAGTTAGCCCACTTGCCACCAGTTAGAACCTTGGTCATTGCATAATAAAATAGCCTTCACAGCCTCCGAAAAATAGCGGTATCCTGTATGTGGATGCCTTGCAGAGCCCAGTGTGGGTATTTGCATCTAAGTGCCTTAATACAGGGTGGAGAGCCTCTTATAATCCAACCCTTGCCTACCTGCTCTCTCTCTCCTTCCCTTGCTAATCCCCTCACACTGCCTCCACAGAAATGGTTTTCAGCCTCCCCAATGTGCTTGCTTTTTCAAGAGCACTGTCTTTACTTTCCTAGCTCCCTCTGCTGCAAGGACCCTTCCTCACTGTCTACTGGTTAAGTCCTAGCCCACTTTTAATTCCTCATTCACATACTCTTCACAAAGTCCTCCTTTCTCCACTATCTAGACCTTGAAGTTCTACTTCTGGGTACAGCCTGTCTCCCACATGACACTGACAAATTCCTTAAGCATGAGTATCATTTTGATAATACTTCCTTGGGCCATTCAACAAGTCTGCACTTAGTAGGTACCTTATGAATGGATGAAGACAAGATACCAACAAACCCCATCATCTGGTGGGTAGAGGCCCCTTTCATCTTTAAGAATATTTAATTTAAATAAGTCTGTTTTTTGTTGGTGTTTTAAATCCTTTTGCTTTCATATTTTAACTTTCATTTTATGTTAAAGAAAATTCCCTCTCCACGTTTTAAGCCAGAATCTCTGTTTCCAGTGCTATAGACCCCAGGGATAGTCATAACTCAATAAGTAAAGGAGATTTTTGATTCAGTAAGTCATTAGTGAGACCAATGAATGAAAACACAATGTGCATTTTTACTTTTTAAGGCTTATTGTTTTTATAGCCACTGGTAATGGGGCTTAACAGTCTCAACTTGGAGTCTGGTGCTGGGCTTTGTCTGACCCCTTGCTCCTGGAGTGGGGTGGGGGTCCCCTGAGAAGTCCCACTTCTGAGACTAGAGTACTGCAGGATCGGGGACCAGCCATTTGCACAGGCTCCAAGAGCAATGCTTGCTGGATGCTAGAAGTCCAGGGAGAGCACCACATGTGGACAGAGCTGGGGTTCGCATTGTGAAGGACCTGAGATAGAACCCCACTTTTGCCACATGCAGGCTGCATAATGTTGAGAACATGCTTAACCTCCCCAAGCCCCTTCTTCATCTGTGAAATGAGAAGAATCACTATACTGTATCATCATATATTATTACATATTGTAGTAATCTACAGAGCTATATTGAGGAATAAATGATTGAGTGAGATCAGGTCTATAAAGTCTGATACCAGCCATGAACTCCACAAAGGTGAACTTAGGACTCCCGACTTCATTCCGCACTCCCCCACCACCCCCAAAGAGATGAGTTAGACCTCCCACCTGCAACTCTCACCCATGAGGAGCAAGAAAAGTGGCAATCCAGTGTATCTCTGCATCTACCATAGTGCCCAGCACATGGTCAAGGACTAATTTTTGAATTATTTAATTAGCGGATAGGAAGTAGCATCCTGTCCAGTCCTGGGCCTGGCTGGCCATCCTCAGACCCATTCATTGCCCTGGCCCCTGAGGGTTGCATTTCTCAGTTTCTTGCCAGCTGGCACTTGGCTGGCTTTGGCCAAGGGCATGCCCTGGTAGGAGATTGGAAGCTGGGGAAAGGAGGAAGCCAGGGTGCATCTCCCACTCTGTCCAGTTGCAATCTCCTCCTTCAGTAGCCAGAGATGCTCCTCTTTTTTTCCAGCTCCCACCAATGAGTCTCATAGGTTCCAGCTTCTATGGGGGGCCCCAGCCCCCAGCTCTGCTAACCTCACCTCCTCCGTCTGCTCCCCCACCCCCAGGGAGGTAACATCTCCTCGCTACTGCTGATCTCTGAGGTATGCAGTCTCTCTCTGGCTTCTCAGCTCTTCCATCACCGCCTGGCCAATTCTCTGGCATTAATTTCCCCTGCCCTTGAAGCTGTTTTCAACATCCTGTGTAGACCCCTCTTTGGAAGCAGGAGTGTCTGAGCTCAGAATTGGTTCTACCATGCATAGGCCATGTGTCCAGTCAGTCCTTGGGAGCCTCAGTGTCCTCATTTGTAACAGGGCTAACAGAGCCCAACAAGGCGATCCATTCATATGCTAAGAATTTGTGGACTGCCTGCCCCAGGTGGAGGCACAGAGGATGAAAAAGGTAACAAAGCACAAATGACCCTTTTCCCGGGGACTTCTAGTTCATAGTAATAGATGTGCCCTTGCCCTGCAGAAGGCTGCCTGTGTCTTAACAGGATACGCTGGCCCAGCCTCCTGACCCTAGGGATACTCGCAGATGCTCCGAGCACTCCAGCCCACTTGCTGGGAACCCTAGCCCTGTCCTAGACTGGACAGTGGAAGCAGTGACATGCAGTGATGGGTGACAGGGACCCGGACAGCCAGCTGAGCCCCTCCGTCCTCTAGACCCAGCCAGGGTGTTCCGTTCATGTGTGTCTGTTAGCACATCACAGCGCATCTTAATTAGTTGTAAAAGATTAGCCTGATTCTTTGGCACAAGGGCTTTTTCTTTTTCTTTTTTTTTTTTAATGGTGCTTATTTGATGTTATTTGAAGTAAACGTGCCATTGACTAAACCCGGCATATCTTGTTTATGCCTGGATTGTGTCTGAAATGGTATTCTCCGTAACACATTTTCAGTTATTGATGACCTCTTTTATAATGATGGAGCCAGCTTCCCTTGAATGATTGTGTTGATAACAATATGTGGCCAACACTCTATTTGCAATAATTCTCCAAGAGACAAAATAAAAGCATTTGCACACATGTGGAAAATAGGCAAATATGCCAGTTTTAAGCAATAATGAAAACATGTTAGTTCGGATCTGATGCTTCTTGCCTCCTGAGTGTTTTGATCTCTCTCACACTGTTGTGTGAAGAAGGTAATTCTACTGCCCTTTTAATGACAAAATCACTGAGACTTAAAGAAACAGGTAACTCACCCAGGTAGGTCATGACTAGTACTACAAGGGCAGGTGGAAAAAGAGAAGGAGCACACACAGTGCTTTCTAAGGCACAGTGATCTTCCTGAGCCTCAACTGCCTCATCTGTAAATGATAACGGGGTGGGGCCACGGGTCAAACGAGAGAGGGAATGAATAGCAGCCTGATGCCCGAACTACGAATGCATGGGAGCCCTGCAGGAAGGCAGTGCTGGCCCCTCGCCGCAGCCCCTCACCGCCTGCCCCCTTGTTTTCTGCTGTCTCTCTGCAGATGACCATTCCCGGGTGAGGCTGCTGGTGCTGGATGGAGACCCGCATTCTGACTACATCAACGCCAACTACATCGATGTGAGAGTCTTCATGGGGCTGGGCAGTGGGGCTCTGGGGTTGGTTGTAGCAGGCTCCAGACCTGTGGCTGTCCCCCAGCCTCTCCCCTACAAGGTGGCCCTCCCAGAACCTGTTGGGAGGGGTCTGGCACTTCCCTTATTTGAGCAATTAGCATAACCCACATTGAGTATCCATCTAATGCTGTATCCTCTTTGGGGGTGGCTGGAGTCGCCCGCTCTGTGGGGCCCCAGGACCGCTGCCTGGCCTGTTCATTTGCCCATTAATTCATTTGTACGTGTGTCTGTGTGTCCATCCATTCATTCATTTGAAGGTATAGCCATTTGTGCAACACAAATTTAAAAGTGCCTGCTGTGTGCCAGCTGCTGTGGGAACCATAAAACTTAAAGCGCCATGGTCTCTAACCTTTAAAACCTGAGCAGGAAGATAAGCTATGCACATCAATAATTCCAGGGCAAACTGGAAAGTGGTAAGTGTCATATGTTCAGATAAAATACTGCAGGGATTCAGAGGTGGGAGAAAAAAATCGCTTTTTCCATCAGGAATACAAAATGTGATATGAACCAAAGCTTCAAGCCCAGGATGAATTTAAAATTAAAGAGGGGAAAGATGGGCCTCTAGTTAGAACAGCACAAGCAAAAACGTAGCAGCTGGAAACAGAGTCTATAGCAATTCAGGGCTAGGAGAGCAGAGACTATATCATGGGAATAGTGGAAAGTGAGGTTGGAGCTAGATCATCGATGGTTTGTGATCAAACTTAGAAAGCCAGACTTGATTCTGTACACAAAGCTGTTGGAAGTTTTTGATCATGGAGGTGACCAGTGCAGTGCTGAGCTTTGGGATGATTTATCTATCACCATGAGTAAGATAGATCCGAGGGAGGAGAGTCTGGGCCTGACTCCCAGTTAGGAAAGGGGCTGCTTCACCGTGGAGGTGAGAGAGTTTGCAGAAGGGGCACTTGGCCTCCAGGGACGGATGGACGTCCTTTTGTGACTGATACAAGCCAGGCTTCTCAGGACCTCAGCTAGGAGCCTGAGGGCCTTGATGAATGGTAGAGATCCCCGTGGTCCCTCTGATGCCTAAGTGTCTCTATAGACAGGCTGTGAAACTGAGTGGTGTGTGTTTGAGTTGAGTCCCCCTAATCTAGGCTGATCCAGATGATTTCATTGATTCAACAAATATTTATTGAGCCTGGTGTTAGTCATTTGTCTTTTTGCTGTCAGATCTATTTCTGGTCCTTCCCCATTCTGCTTTGCTTTGTTTATCTAAGTATGTGTGTGATGTGAGTGTGTGACTGAGTGTGTGTGAGTGCGAGTGTGTGTATGTGGCAGGAAAGACAGCAAGCCGACCCCTACAGGGAAGGTGCTGATGGGAGATTGGAGGGTGAATGGAAAGCTGCTGTCCAGTTCCTCCCTCACTTACCTCGGGCAGCAGCTCTGGCAGTGGCTGCATCCCAGCGGTGGCACCAGCTTCCACCAGGCGGACCCGCCAGAATTGCCACCTCTGCCGGGCAGCCTCAGCTCTGGGCTCTGGCAGCTTCTCTGTCTCCCATTGTCCACTAGTTCCAGGGGTGGTCACAGTCTCCTGCTGGTGCCAATCCCTGCATTGCCTCTCTGTCCCCTGGTTAGCATCTCAGCTCCTCTGTCACTGATGTCACCAGCGACCCATGCTTGATTCCCTGCATCTGAAACCCAGAGCAGTTTCGAATCCCCACTGGGACCCTGGCTTTACAAAGAGCCTTCCTGTGGTCAGGACCTGGGGCTTGGAGTTTCAGTGGAAGTCAAGGGAGACACAGTCTCTGTTCCCATGGCCCTCCCAGGGAAGTTCCCAGGGAGATGGCCAGTTCAGAGCAGCCTGCCTCGAGCCTGGACAAAGCACACTGAGTGTCTGCTCATCACAGCTCTGGCCTCTCCCTCATGCATCTAGTATTCATTTCTCAAACACTGAGCAGATCCTCCACTGTGTGTTGTAAATCCAGACCTGAAAAAGGACTCAGGTCTGGTGAGGGAGTTGGCTAAGAAAAGAGACCCTCAGAAAGCAGGGCTGTGCAAACATAATGGAAAACCAAAGCTTTGGTTGGGGAGGGGTGGGTAGTCAAGGGAGCCTTCCTGGAGGAGGAGACACCATGCCACCTTAGCCAATGAGTAAGCGTCCAATGGGCAAGAAGGATTGATAGTAACCTAAGATCACCTCTTGTGTATTAACATTACTTTAGGTACCACAACCTCACAAAGCAACTGTCATTACTACCCATTTCCAGATGAGTTAGCTAAGGCTCTCAATTAGTTATGGAACTTATTCAGGATCTCACTGCTAGGATGTAGAGGAGGAGGGAGCAGAAATCTGAGTCAGGGGTGGCTTCCCCACCGTGTTGTGCTGGCTTAAATAAAAACCGCAGAACAATGACAACAGCCAGTGGCTCTAAATGGGTCGTTTAGCCCGTGGTGGTGGTTTCATAGGAGTCAGTTTATGGAGAGCGCTCAATACCCCCCCACGTTAGGTAATCATCCCCATTTTTTGAGAAAGGGAAGCTGAGGTTGAAAGAGATTGCAAAGTGTGGGGCGACTGGGTGGCTCAGTCAGCTAAGCATCCAACTCTTGATTTCAGCTCAGGTCATGGTCTCAGGGTCGTGAGATGAAGCCCCGTGTCAGTCTCGGTGCTGAGCATGGAGCATGCTTGGGATTCTCTCTTTCTTTCTCCCTCTGTCACTTCCCTCCACCTCTCTGTCTCTCGCTGTCTCTCCCTCTCCAAAAACAACCAAAAAAAAAAAAGTTTAAAGAGATTATAGAGCTTTAGTAAGGCCATGGGTCAGGTCAGCAACAGAATCAAACTAGGAAGAGACCAGAATAGTTCCCAGCGGGGAGCCCTTCCCCCTGCCACTCCCTGCCCACTCCCGGACAGCAGCTCATAGTGGGGACTCAGCATGCAGTTAACCAGACTGAACAGAACTTCCTTCTGATTTCCCCTTGACCTTGTCTACAGCTGAGTACTTGTGACAACCCCAAAGGCCCACATGAGGCCTGCCAGCGCAGGGGGCCATATATATAGCATTTGCCTCTGAGTAGTAACCCTTCCACAGAAGTGACTTTCCTGAGAGACGCTTCCCTAGATAAAAAAAGTTGTGCGAATATCTGGCTACGGTCAGAGCCAAGATGTGCTGTGGTATGTTACAGGCTACAAACAAAGCCTGTGAGTCTCTGTGACATCAACACTGAAAACGCCTCCCATTCCTGCCAGGTTCTAGCATTCCAGTTCGTTCTGCAAGCCTTTAAGGATAAGAAACCAGGGGTTGAGGTTAAGATCCTTGCTCAAGGTTACATGGCTAGAGTCCAGCTCTCTGTGTACTAAGGATGCTCTACCACCTGCTCCCTCTCGAGGAAGTGGATTGTGCAGACAGGCCAGATGCTCTCTTCATAGGTGACACTGGCTTCTGCTGGATCTCAGTGATCAGAGTCAAAGTTTCACAAGACCAGAGTCATGAATTCAGCCCTTGTTGGGCCTCTTGAGTCCAGACCTTTCTGCTTACTAGCTTTATGGTCCTACTTACTTGTTGTGATACCTGTAAAATGGGATAATAATGATTTGATAACCTATGTATCTCCCATTAGGAAACAGGCTCATTCAAAGGGAGAAATGGGGAGTTGGGAGATTATCAAGATAGGAACAGGGTTAAGGGAAACTAACAGGGTGGCGTGCAGTATCCCCGAGCTCGAAGTGGTAACCTCTGACAGAGCGTCAGTGCCAACCTTAGAGGCCTGACCAGGGCAGATCTAGAAGAGCATACACCCCAGCCCCCCCATGACCTCTGAGCTCCTGCTTCTCACCCCCCCCATTGGCTGAACCCTACTGGATACCAGAAGTCATGGAACCCCATGATGTAGTCCATACAGGTCAGCATCCATCCTACAGCACAGAGCAGAGTCTGGAAGGGAAGCAGTGGAACACTGGGGGGCGGGGGGGTGGGAAGACACCAAGCATAAGCACCTCCTAGCACACTGTTATCAATATAGGGTGGGGGGGGGAATCCCATGAATTGTGAACCTACTGTATACTCCAGCAAACTTAAAATTCCTGTAGTCTTTTTGGGGATTCCTGGCAAGACACACCCTAGATAGCTCCCTAGGTCCTCATTCTTTTGCCCTGCTCTCCACCCCTTCTGAAATCCTCTTGGACGTTTGCTCTCGGAAGAGCTAACTGCCCTGCGCTGGAATCATTTATCCATAATTGGATCTTGACATCCAATACAACAAGTCCATTTGGATAATGAGCTGGATGAGCCAGCCCTGTCTGTGCCTTCAGAGGCCATGGTTCCACTCCCATCTGAACCATCCCGCTGGCGGGTTTGTTTACACACCCGAGAACGTATTGGCCACTTGAATCTGTTATAAATTACCAGTCTGGAAATAAATATCGTATCTGGGTCCCCAGTAAGTAACAGATGCATGAGTCAGAGTGAGATAAATGCGTTTTGGATGCAAGCCTCTTTCCCATTGCTCACAGACGGATGGAGGCAGGCCCGGTGCTGGTTTGTAGTTGATCTGTGCTGTGTAGGTGGGACTCAAATGAACTCAAAGTTCTTTTAAGGTTAGGAAGTTTTCTGTACCAGTTCTTGGCAAATCCCCAGTAAAACCCCAGTTGAACATACATTTCCTTTTATCTCCATTGTTGAGGAATCTCGTGGTTAGAACTCATGCTCTTTGGGGACTTGATGGGGTCTTGGGGACCAGAGTGGGCTTTTTACGCCCATGCAGTGTACAGACGTGCACATAGCACGTGTGCATGCAGGCATTAGATATGCGTTTATCAAGGCTGGTGTCCCAGGCAGACTTGTGGGTGCTGGGGACATGGGACACAGCCCGGCCTTCTCACTTCGCTCATTCCGCTGGGGAGACAGATAGTGAGCATGTCCATAACCAAGTAATATTCTGCCACTGAGTGATAAGTGCCCTGAGGAAAAGTGAACCAGAGAAATGTGAAAGGGGCTGACCGGGTGGTCAGGGGAGGCAGTCTGTGAAGTGACTGACAAGCGAGCAGATGCGGGGCAGGAGGGACAGAACGAACCACCCAGCTCACTGGGGCCAGATGCTGCAGGCACAGGGAATGGCCCGTGCAAAGGCCTCTGGATGGAAACATGACTCCTGTGTCTGAAGAAGAGCAAGACAGCCCGTGAGCACAGGGAAGTGGTAGGAACTGGGCATGCTGCTGTGGGGAGGAGAAGGGAGCGCCCTTAAGAGCACCCCAGCCTCACCTCTGAGACCCACTGATGCAGGCATGCCACCCACCAGCCTTTGCTGAAGACTGCCACAGCTCTGAGCACAGGCACCGCGGCCCATGGGGGCAAGAGGACAAAAACCGTATTGCAGCTCCTGTGCTTCGTGTGTTGGTTGGGCACGTGGGGAAGCCTACAGGAATGCTCAGGGGGAGGAAGGGTTCCTTTAAGGTGTGTCGCAGAGAAACAGGAGCATGGGGCCCATGGGAGGGTGTGGACTCGGACAGCTGGCAGTGAGGCTAGAGACGGATGGTGAGTCCTGAGCTGGGATGTCTGGACGGGATAACACAGACAGCGGGGGGTGCTGCTGCAGGCTGCTTGGTGGGGAAATAACAGAATCCGATATGCACTGGAGAGTTCGTTCTGGTCCAAAGCAGATGGGTGATGGGACCAGACTGGAGGCAGGGAGGCCAGCAAGCTGTGGCTTGGGTCAGGAAGGACAAGGACTGCAATTAGGAGTGACAATGTGGGTGACAGAAGAGGATGGGCTTGAGAAACCACATCTTTCCATACTCTAGGAGATATTTTCTGTTCCCAAACCCACTCAAGAAAACTCCCAGAGTCTAATTCTTCCTGCAAACCTGGGAAACTCTGTCCATCCTTCTTGAAGGAACAAAGAGCTCCTGGTCCCTCTCACCTCCTTTCCTACTTCTCATGTCTCACAGCGGGGCTCACTTTTCCATTAGAGACAGAGCAGTGAGGAGGGATCATCTCCCAGGGGGTCAACACAGGCACGCAGTCATGGTAGGCACCCTATGTTTGCCAGATGACCAATAAAGTAAATAATAAGATGAAGTCATATGTGTTAAATCTTAGAATATGGTGCCTGACGCATAGTAACTGCATATAATCCTCGTAGCAACACTACTCATTTGATGGCAGAAAAATCAATGGAGGCACAGGGAGGTTGAGTGTTGGCTTCAGACCACACAGCTCTCAAGGGTCAGAGCTAGGATTCAAACCCAGGCCGTCAGGTCCAGAGAGCGGGCACGTAACCTCCTCCCACCGTACCTTATTTAGATGTGCTCCTGTTTGTTCACTGGACATCTTGCTCTGAGTCTCACATTGTGCAAGGCTCTCTAGAAAATTCTTTAAAACTCAGAGGAGGCAGTTTTTGTCCTCCAGTAGCTGATAACTTTGCTAAGAAGTTATCAACCCAAGAGTTTAGGGGGGGCTGTTGATTCCTAGGGACTGTGGTTAATTCACTAGTTCTGGCCACACCACCGGCCCTGGTTGGTTGTGACAGTGAACTCAGGCATCTCTAGAGTATGCCCAACAATTGGAAGGTACCTACTAAACTTATGGAGCAAGGGGAAGATGGAGCTGGGGAAATACACCGGGAGCTCAAAAACGAGTCTTTGAATCAGAAAGTGCATCCAGAATTTGAGAGATGCCACATCTGGTTTACCATAAACCATACAGATGGCAATTCTGGCTAATTTCCTGAGTGAGAGGGCCTTGAGGAAGTTCATCTCCCCCCTCCCCACCCCCATGCCCGACAGGACAGAAAGACCGATCACCAACATCAGAGACCAAACTAGGGTCTCGTTAACCATTTGCGCTTGTTTTCTCCGAGACGGTTAACCATGAAGCAAAGTGGATTCTGGGGCTGTCAATGACCTTTCCTCCGGCAGGCTCCCTAACTGACATCTGTAGTTTGAAAATGTATCCATCCATCCATTCATCCACTCACTCATGTATTCATTCCATAAGTACTAGGTTCAGTGGTATGTACTCAATGCAAATCTTTGTCCAGTGCTTGAACTCTATCCAGTATGGTATAATTCCTGTCTGGAACTGGAAAGGGCATCCTCCGTGTATCGCCATACCCAGGCAAAAGAGAAAGCTATCTTTAACTTCTTCCCCAGCAATGAGGGTGCAAGAGCACAGAGGAACCCCATACCACAGCAGAGCAGGGCCTCCTAGGACAGTGAAATACATGGGAATATCAGAAACTGGTCTCTGAATCAGAAAGTGACTTTTTCAGCCTCTAGGTCATATCTGCACAGGGCCCTCCCTAGTGAGTGGGACTTCCAATTCCAAGCCCCACCGTGTGGCACAGGGAGGCGCTGTGGCATTCTTCCCCATTTTATTTTCTAATTGCTACTAATGCAAGGGGCCAGTGATGCAATGGTTTTCTTCTGTGAGGGGCCCTACAGAGACTCGCACGGTATTCTGCACCCAATTAGGACCCAGGAGAGACTTTTTGGTGGTTTGTGTCCCACAGGAACCCCAAAATTCCTTCTCTACCTCTTTCTGGGTGCGTGGGCATAAATAACAGCCACCCAGTTTTGCTCCCAAGGCAAGCCTATATGGGCCCCTCCCAAATAACTATTATAATGGCTAACACTGAGTGATTTAATAAGGGTTTTCCATGGGTTACCTTATTTCATCTGCCACTTCTCTGGGAAGTGTCCAATCCTATTCTTATTTTGCCTGTGTGGAAAGCATATCTTGGAAAGGATAACTATTAATATTATGGTGTTTGTGAGCTTTGACTGGAGGCCCTTCACTCTGCTTCTCTCCTGTCACCCAGGGATACCATCGACCCCGGCACTACATCGCAACTCAGGGTAAGTGCTCGCCTTTTCCTCGGAGGTGTCCTTGCCCTTCACTGGAAGACAGAAATGGGCTGCTGCCAGCAAAGGAGTCACATAGGCGTAGGGCTGGAGAGCCTCCAGGGCTCCCTGGAAGTGTCCATTTGTTTGGGAAGGTGACAAATTCAGCGCTAGGGGGAGGGACCTGAGTGAGCGATGAAGGAGGTGTCACTGGGAAATGGTCACAGGCACGGCAGACACGAAGCCGCAGCATCAGGCATGTACCCTGGGGATCCACCATCAAGACCTAGAACTGATGGTGCTTTATCTCCTTGACGAGCGTGTGCCTAGAAGAGAGAAGTATTTGGCCATTCTGGAAGACAACTTGGCAGTGCATTATCAGAGGCTTAAAAATGATCCTACCTCCCAAACCCTTTGGGGAAGGAATCCTGTGAATAATTATGTATGTGGACAGTGACATGTACAAAGATACTCATCACAGTGCTATCTGCAATAGGAAAAAGTGAAAAATCTTAAATGCCCAATAGTTGGTAGCTTGCTTAAATAAAGTCTGATACTTCTATATTATAGACTATCATGCAGTGAACACATACCATACTTGGTAAGAATTTTTAAGAGCATGCAAAAATACATATAATAATGATGCATATAAAATGTATATAATAATTTGCTTATTACAGCAAGTGCATATGTATAAATACGTATATATATATATATACATACATATACACATACACAGAAAAATGCTATTCAGATTTTTATATCAAACACATGTATTTCTTTTGTCATTGTATAAGCGATGAAGGCCCAGGACACAAAGAGAAATTTCCAAGGAAATTGCGTCAGGCTCTCAGATCCTAGCTCGCTTTCCTTGTCCATTTCTTTTCCCTCCCTCCTGTTAGGGCTCCAGAGGAACGCTCCCTCTGTTTGTCAAGTTCAAAATCGGGCCCGTTTGCACTGTGAGCATCCAGCTCCTGGCAGCTCTCTGTCCTCCACACCCCCTGCAGCCCCAATTTCCTCCATCTCCCACTGAGGTTCCAGAGCCCAGTTTCCATGAAAACTCCCTTAAGGTATATTATTAACCCATGATATAGTCCCAATAAGGTGATGGATGGGAGGCAAGTGGGGCTGGGGGATAGCCTTTGAGCAGGAGGACAGTGGAGGCAAGAGGAAAGGCTGTGGGTATTTCCATGGGTGCTGCAGACCACACTAGTTTGGAATGTGGCTTTGCTTTTCCATACTCCGGCCCCAGTTTCAGCAGCTCAGGTGTCCCAGCAAGAATCATCTGGCCTCACTCTCACTCACCTACACCAAGGCTGGGCTGACCAACCTCCTGGCTGCCTTCTTGTTCTTGTGGTCTTTGACCGTGCATCTTCTCTGTTGGCAGGTCCAATGCAGGAGACTGTCAAGGACTTTTGGAGAATGATCTGGCAGGAGAACTCGGCCAGCATCGTCATGGTCACGAACCTCGTGGAAGTGGGCAGGGTAAGCCCCTCGCGCAGTTACCCGCACAGAGGTTGCTGGCTCTGCCTCCTGAGCATCTCTGCTCTGTGCCTTATGGCATGTGCCCCTGCTGCACACTTCCCTCCCAACAACCCCCCAGGGAGAAATCCTCACCCCTGCTTCCCACTCGGGGAATATGGCCTTTCCCTCCGAGTCACCCCTTTCTCCACCCTTGCAATGTTGACGACGTCATCTCATACCCTTTGGGGAAATGAAAGCCATCCGACATGAATGTTCATCTTCACACCACAATCCTACTTGCATCTACCACCATCTTCTCATTCTTCCCCTCTGCTATCAGGGTAAACCATAAAAAATGGCCATTTTTGTTGACCCAAATGGTAGAATAGCTGCTGTTTCTAAAGGCTCAGCTTCCTACGCTTTCTTGCCCTTTCAAAGGCAGCCCCAGTGCCTTGAATCACAGATTCTATGCAAGAATTTTCTCATTTCCCCTCTCACTAGAAAAGTAACTCTTGTCCTCATTGCTAGATTATTCCCCTAAACATACAAAACATCCTGAGCACCTTCCCCCTGAAAATACAAAACAGGCAAACAAAAAGGATTCTCTTGTCCCTACTTTTCTGCCAGCCTTAAAGACTCGCACACAGGCTCTGTTTCTCCACTTTAGTTCTCTTCTCCCTTCTCCATCCCACCCATGCTGAGACGCTCAGCATCACCAGCATCCTTCATGTTGACGAACTCAACCACCACTTCTTTCTTCTCATCCAACTCAGCCTCTCAGAGCATCTGACCTTTTGCTCCCTTACCTCTAAGCCTTGATATTCCTCAGGGTCCAGACCTTGGTCTCCTGATCTGCTCTGTTTCGACTCTCTCGTACGTTGTCCTTAGATGCTCCTAGGGCTTGGAAATGGGACTGCTCTGCCCAGCTTGCTTTTGTTCACTTGGTAAACTGTGGCATGTGGGTGGGTGGGCTGTTGGGCTGAAAGGCAGGGTGCACAACACTAGAAGGAAGAGGGCTTCTCTACCCACCATAGGAACTAACAGAAGAGTGGGCAGGTAAGTTTTTGTTTTGGCAAAGGACCAGATAACCCATTAAAATAAAGAGTCCTGGCCTTCAAGAGTGTGGGAAAGAGAGAATCTGGGCTGTCTTCATAATCCACAAGAGGGTTGTAGAGGTTTTGTGGCCTCATAGGGTTCTGGCGCCAGGAAAGACTTTATCCTTGAGCCCACTCTCACCTTGTCCCGTCCCCAGCTTTATAGATGAGGAAACAGGCCCAGAGGGGCCAGAGCACCCACCCCTTAGTCCTCCAGCCAGAGCCCAGCCATGGTCTCTGACTCTTAACTCTCACTCTAGTATCATGGCCCCTCCACTCACAACTGCTCCCCAAGGACCCAGGCCTAGGGAGTAGCTACTGCAGACAAAAAGGCCAGGCTAGGATTTAAGAATTCAGAGGCAAATTCCAGCCCATTCTATAACATGTCCCATCTTGGAGACAGAGTCCCTCGATGGACAGATCATGAATCTAATTTGGATCTGGGGAGGGAACAGAGGAGCAATCTCTTGATAGAACTCTGCTAGGAGCCAAGCTCTGTGCCTGATGCTCTGTGTGCATCACTTCATTTTGATTTGGACAACCGCACGAGGCCATGTTTCTGGTAATTATTCAGGTGGCCTGATTTTGCAACACGGCTCCATCCCTTCCTGACCGTGGATAATTTTCTTAGCCTCTCAATGCTTCTGATTCCTCATCTGTAAAACGGGGCGATAATCCTCTCTGTAAAGGGTGTAGTGATAAGCAATTAAAACAATACACGGAAGGAATTCATGGAACACTTAGCAAGCAGTGTGGGACACAGTGAACTGTCAGTGAACATTAACTACCTGTATGAACAGGAAGTTGAGCCTCAGAGATATTTCAGCATTTTTTGGAAGCTGCCAGCTGCTAGAACCAAATAATGCATCTGTGCTTGCCAAGCCTATTGCGCTATTACCAGCGTTTCCCTAAGTGGGTTCCATGGGACGCTAGCCCGCAGGATGCTTAGTGAGAAGAGGGTTCCATGGTTAAATACGTTTGGGAAATGCTGTGCACTCCTTGCCCCTCTCGGACAGTCGAAAACACATTAGCATTAGCACGTTCAATGAGTCTTGTAGCAGAGCGGCCTGTTTAACTTTGTTTAATCCAGCATTTCCCAAACTCATTTGACCACAAAACCTTTTTTTGTTTGTTTGTTTTTTTGTTTCTTGTTTTTTTTTTTTACCTAACACCTATTAGCACCCAGCGGAACACACTGTGGGAAATGCCACTCTAGGCCGCGCGGCGTCCCCCGGAATGGTAATGCTTTTGTTCTTTTTAGGGGAAAACAGTGATCTCTTTTTCCTCCCATGGAGTGTGACCTAGAGTCCAGTTTGGGACTGGCTTGTCGCTGGCGTCTGCACCCGCCACCCGGGCAGAGAGCCGTTGTGCGGACTCTTCCCTTTGGGTCTTGCTCCTTGCATCCTTCTCCCAGCCGAGAGCCTTCCTCCTTCCAGCCCCTAGTCACCACCTCTGGATATTAATGGCCCTCTCCCTACCCCTCTACTTCCCACCTTTTATTCTCATCTCTGTTCTGCTGACGCCACCCCGCTGCCCCCACCTGATCTAGCAGAAAGAGGGCTCGGCCAGAGGTAGAAAACTTGCCCTCTGACCTGGGACCAGGTATCTGACCTCCAGGCTCGAGCTTTGTTTCCGTCTGTAAGTGGGGTAACACCGCCTGCCTATCTCACCTCGATCGATTCGCTCACCTAGTGTGGTAATGGACTTGGAGATTTTTAAGGAGCTCTGGCAAAGAAGGTACTACCATTACTCCTAATGGCTCCAGGTCCTTTGGGAGAGGGCGTGGCCCTGTGTAGTTGCCAGTCCCTGGGAGCTGACAACCCTTGGACCGAAATTCCACCCAAATCACCCTCGGGTTTATCAGAACAGGAAGGCCGGACGAGGCGACTGCTTGCACTTAGCCACGCACTCATCCATCCTTGTCTCTGTCTTCCCCACAGGTGAAGTGTGTGCGATACTGGCCAGATGACACGGAGGTCTATGGGGACATTAAAGTCAGCCTGATTGAGACAGAGCCCCTGGCCGAGTACGTCATACGCACCTTCACCGTCCAGAAGGTAAGCTTCCTCGTGACTGCAGGCAGCCGGTCCCCTGGGCAAGCCGGCTCATTTGTTCATTCAGCACACTCATTGAGCGAGGGTCTGCTCTCTGCCCACCCCATGTCTGCCACCAGGAGCAGATCAGAAATCACATTGATGTGGATCCTGCTCCAGAGGCTTCCCCCCTCTAACGGGAGGGACAAACAGAATTCTGCAGACAGATAAATGGACTAAATGCCATATAGTGACAAAAACTATGGAAGAAACCTGCCATGCAAGCAGATAGCAAGATGAGGTGGTCAGAGAGGGCTTCCTAGAGGAGGAGGCATTTAGGCAGCCGAGGGAGAATGAGAAGGAGCCAGCTAAGGGAAGAGTGAAGAGAGGGAAGCCAAGCAGAAAGAAACAAACACACAGAGTCACAGCGAAAGAAGATTTCCACATGTTCTAGGCCTGTGATTTTCAGCTGGTGGTAATTTGTCCCCCAGGAAAAGTTTGGCAATGTCTAGGGACATTTTTAGTTCTCAAACCTGAGTAGGGAGGGATGCTGCTGACATCTGTGGCTGGAGGCCAGTGGTACTCATGAACACCCCGGAATGCACAAGACACCCCAGCCCCCAGCAACAGAGGATTATCTAGCACAAATTGTCAGTGATGTCAGGATTGAGAAGTGCTGGTCTAGGCATCAAAAGGAGGCTGGGCTGGCAGGAGCTTGATGAGCTTGATGAACAAGATTACCAGTCACATTTATCATTTAATTCCTATTATGATGATCGCTAACATTTATTGAGCAATTACTAAAGCAGGTGCTTTTCTAAGTGCTTTGCATATATGGACTCATTCAATCCAACAACCTCTTGAGAGAGGAACTGTTATTGCTCCCATCTTATAGGGGAAGAAAATTAGGCACAGAGCATGTGTGTCATTTGTCCCAAGTTGCCCAGCTGCAAGCTGGCTGAACCACATTCCCACCCCAGTCGGTGAGCTGACTTGAAGCTCACTGCCCCTTCCACCACTCTGTACTTGCCATTTCCTGGGAGCATCCACACTGATGGCCCAAGTGGCCACAGAGCTGGGGATGCAGAAGCACTGGGGAGTCACTGCTCTGGGAGCTGCACTGTTGGGGTTTGGACGAGTCCCTGGGGGGACCCAGGCAGGCGCGTGCATGTTACCAAAGGTGCACGCACGGCTAATACAGGGCATTAGCTCCTGGCAGCTCCCACCCCACCCCCTAGCCTCGTGCTCCTAAAGGCCT
The DNA here is from genome assembly GCA_004023965.1 of Spilogale gracilis. Lineage (NCBI taxonomy): Eukaryota > Metazoa > Chordata > Mammalia > Carnivora > Mephitidae > Spilogale > Spilogale gracilis. The sequence continues at coordinate 89,274 of PITA01005959.1, forward strand.
GCGTCTGCAGACTCATTCAAAGAGCCAGGAAGGCAGGGCCCTTCTCCGTGACCACAGGTACACTGACGTGGCCTTCATCCGGGTTCCTCAGAAGCAGACCCTGAGACAAGGGTTTGGGTGTAAATGGTGAATCCAGGGACTCTCAAGAGAACTTACAGGAGAGGGAGGGAGACAGGAGAGAAAAGGAAGGACCTGGGCAAGGACAGAGTCTTCAGCAGTGTCTAACCTAGGCCTGATCAACAGGGGCTGCCGGAGCGGGACCTGCACCCCAGACTTAGCCCCCTTGCCTCCTTCTGCCCACTGACTGTGGCCGAGCCACTGAGAGGTCACCTCCAGCACAAGTCAGATCCTGTGGGCTGAGGGCAATTCTCCAGAAAAGAGGAGTCACTAGGAGCCAGCATTCCTACAGCTGAGGCCCCAGGGAGGCAGATCACAGAGGACCTGGAAGGACCCCCATCCAGTCTGGCATGGATACAGGTAGCACAGGGAGTGAGATGAGTAGTGGGGATACAGGACATCTTGGGTCCCACACCTGAGCAGGGAGGCCTTGGAGAACCGCAGGGAGGTGCTCAGCAAACACTGCCCAGGTCATTAGCTCAAAATTGGTTCCTGAGCTGGGGACCCAGAAATAATAAACAGAAAGTGGTGTCTGCCCTTGAAGGGCATAGTCCCATCAGGGTGGGAGGAGCCCTGATGCATGACCACAGTGGAGGTGCTAAGGGCTCCTCACGGTTGAGATGACCTGGAGAACGGAATGGAACCCTGAGTATTGCTGAAGCTATTTCTTCTACTTCATCTCCTGGGTCAGAGCCTTTATCGGGGCCTTTGTTCACACCCACCTGGACTCCTGCCCCTGCCTTCTATGGGGCTCTCTGCCTCTGATCTCACCCCATCTTAGTGTGGGTTTCTGAGAAGCTGAGCCTGAGGCGGGGTTTTGGGTGCTCTTGCTGAGAGAAGGGGAGGAAGGTGGGGGGGGCAGGGCAGCGGAAGGGGCCAAGCCAGGGCGCACTCTCAGCTGGAGACCAAAGCCAGCTGGGTCCCACAGCTCCGCGGCATGAACTCCACCGCACACTCCATTCTGTCTTGAGGCAGAGGTGTCCTCTCTTTCTCCGTTAGGGTCACCCAACATCCTGGTTTGCCCAGGACCATCCTGGCTTTCCTAGCAAAAGTCCCATGTCCCAGGAAACCCCTCAGTCCTGGGCAGACTCACCAAGTCAGCTGGTCACTGTGCTGTCCTGTCAGCCCCTGATGCCAGTGGCCCACCCTCGCCCCCAGGGGAAGTGGCTCCTGGTCAGCTGAGCAATTCTGAAGGACGGAGCTGTGAGCATCTGCAGCCAAGACTTGGGAGCTGGAGGTGGGGGCCCTGGCCCAGGAAAGGGGATCTGGGAGGGCACCATCAGTGCCTCCTGCCCCGCCCCCCCAGCATTCCCACTCAACTGCATGCTCCCCATATCAGCCAACACAGTCCTCCCAAAATGCAAGTCCGATGATACACTTCCCTTTCTGGGCAACCTCCCCAGAGCTCCCCAGCGAGACCCGGTGTGGGATACTAGGGTTCCAGCATCCAGCATCCACCCAGCCTCCCACCCCGGTCCCTCTGTCCACCCTTGACTGTCTTCCACTCCCCTCTGGGGTTGCCCTATTTGTGATTCTGTGCATGTGCCATACTACATCCTGTCCCCATGACATTACCTGAGCTGGGCTGCCTCTCTACCTAAGAATCCCACCATCTCTTCCATGGGGCAACACTCCTTCAGTGTCTTTTAGTGACTAGAAGTGCAGAATGTGGATAATAACAGCCAGGGTCCAGGCTGGGTTACAATTTATGAGTTGTATGACCTGGTTGTGTCCCTTAACCTGGCTTAGCCTCAATTTCCTTGTCCTTAACACAGAGATAATATAAGGACTGGTATGAGGATTAAAGGAGTTAATACACTGAAATGTTCAGAAGAGTAACAAGCATGCAGTCTATGCTTAATAAATGTTAGCTATTGTTTTCACTATTAATGTATTTCAAGACTCAAGTCAGGCATCACCTCCTCCAGGAAGCCTTCTCTGATTTCTCCTTCTCTAGCTGGGGTTCCCTGATGCTCCTTTAAGCACCTCAATAGGTTACCCACTTAGGAGTCTACCTCTCCAGCTAGACGGTGAGCTGTTCCAGGGACAGGGACTGTGGCTTTCATTTCTGCTTTCACAGTGCCTGACACAAGGCATGGCACAGATCTTCCTTAAAGGAAAGAATGATCACACACTCCTCCTATTTGGTGCTGTCTGCATATCTGCGGGAGATTGCAAGGTAGGAGAAAGTAGGTAAGGGCTTTGCATAAGCGCAGGCCCCGAGGTGACACCTGAGTACAAACTGGCCAGAGAAGTGCCCTGAGCCTGTGGGGTGTCAGTGAAGAGTTGGCAGGTAGGGAAGTGACCGGAGCCCCAGGTCCTACTGCCCCCATCAGTCAGAGAAGCTCTGCTTTTATTTGTTTCCTATCTTGTGATTCTAAATAAGAATCTAATGGATAGAGGAGTCTGACATGTATTTTTAAAATTTGAAAACCATGGAGACAGTGAGGGACACAGACACTAGTCACTGAAAGGCCTCATGTTCTACTGGAAATGACTTGAACTTGGTGTTTAAGACCAACCTTTCTCTGAGTCTGTTCTGCTGAATAGAAGTCCCATAACACCCTTGTCAAAGGGACAAACACTGTGGGTGTGTTATAACTCCCACCAGGGGATGCAGAGTGTACATGAGCCCACTGAAGGCTCTGAGAAGTCCTGCAGCAAAGCCACTGCCTCTACGTTATCCACTTCCCTGGCTCCCAGACGTCACCCTGTGTGGCAGTCCTTGCTCACTTGGCAGGGTCCTGTCCTCCCCAACAGCAGGGAGGCTGGCTCCTCCGTGAAGTAGCCGTGCTCCCCATGGGTGCTGGGTGGGCATGTGGGGGGCGGCAGCTGGAGGAACAGAGGCCCGTTCTCTCCTCAGAAAGGCTACCATGAGATCCGGGAGCTCCGCCTCTTTCACTTCACCAGCTGGCCCGACCACGGCGTCCCCTGCTATGCCACCGGGCTTCTGGGCTTCGTGCGCCAGGTCAAGTTCCTGAACCCCCCTGAGGCCGGGCCCATAGTGGTCCACTGCAGGTAAGCACCGGCGCCCAGCCCCAAACAAGGCTGCTTCTGCGGGGCTGCTGTCAGCGGGGGAGACGCATCCCTCCCAGCGGCCCTTCTTCTTTGCCTTCAACACTTCCCTGCCTGTCCCCAAGCCCAGCCCAGATCCCAGGTTCTGCCGACGACAACAACAAAGTAATAGTGATAGAACCAGTGGGTGTCATGACTGTTGCCCTGAAATAGTAAAGCCCCCCGGGGACGTGGGCTTACGCTGACCGGGACTGTTACAGGTGCTAGCATCCTGCCCATTCGGCAAATGAGAACATCGAGGTGCTGAGAAGGTGGACCCTCCGCTTGGGTCACACAGGTGTAAGCCAGCAGCGCTGGGAGTTGACAGGCTTTTCTCCAACGCTCGCCCTCAGCTGCTTGCCGCGGCCGCAGGGAGCCTCTATGGAAGTGTGCCGCTCTTCAGTTCTGTTATTTTAAAAATCAATTGCTGGCCTGCAGGGTCCTTAACAGAGAGTAAATGGACAGCACCGGGCTTCACCTTATTATGGAGAAGAGGTATTTTCAGCTCTGACCCAGAAAGTCACATGGGGAATGACTGGCACGTCTTCCAATCCTCTAAATGGAGATGAAGTGTCGTGTCAAGGGCATTAAAAATCGGACCAGACCTGAAGGCCAGCTGGCCCCCACACTCCTGCCTCCCTCTTCCGGCGTGACCTTGGGCCCAGCCCACCTTTTCAGATCCTGTGTATTCTTGACTTGGGCCTGCCCTGGGCAGTGTCCACATCGATCAAGGTCTTGAGTGGAGCCAAGGAGGGACTCCACAAACCCCAGGCATCTCAGGACCGGCCCCTTGTCACTCGGCATCCATTCATCCTCCCCACACGAGCAGGTGGGAACTAGAGACCCCAACTCCATTTCACAGATGAGGTCACTGAGGGTTGGGGGGTCATACTCACCATCAGCCCTGGGCTCTCTAAGCATTTTCCATGTATCCTCTACTTTATAGCTCATGACAGCTCAAGGAAAGTAGAATGTTAGCCCCCAAGTCCTATGTCCCAGGGAGCAGCCAGAGCAGGGGTAAGGGAGGAAGGGAGATGATTTATCAGGCTCTCCTTGCATGACGGCTCTGTCTTTCCTCCAGAGCCAGTCCACCTAACATGCCTGGAACAGTGGTCCCCACTCCCGGGGCCATTCTGAAGATGAAATATGCTGGCTGACATATATGTGGTGCCTAGGAAAAGTTCTGATGCCTAATGAGCACTTAAAAGCCCTGCCATTCTCTGCCTCTAATACTGGTCCACTCCCCAGACTGTTAATTCTTTGGAGCAGAAGCCATGTCTGCTTATCTTCATATCCCCACTCCCAATCTCAGCATCTAGTGCATCCTGGGTGCTCAATAAATATTTGTTGAATATAAGTAGCTATCATTTACTGAGAACTTGCAACGTAGCTAGGCATAGGGCTGGGTAATTGACATGCACTGTGCTTTTTCAGTGTCATTTCATGCAATGTACATGTTTTGTGCTATCAGTGCCCCAGCGTGGGTCTATTTATTATTATCAGCCTCATTTCATGGTGGCGGTTATTGAAACCCAGAAGGGTCAAGTCATTTACCCAAGGTCACACAGCTAATAAGTGGTTGAGCCAGGATTGGGTTCCAGAGGTCTGACCCCAAGGATGATGAGCTGAGTTGCTTTGTGAGGCTGAAATACTGCTCAGGTCCTCAAGAGAACCCAGCAGGGAGGCAGGGTACAGGTATGAGGCTTATAGGCACCAGGCCAGTTGTTCACTGGTGGTGTGTCCAAGATTCAAAACCAGGTCAGGCTGCTTGTTTCCCCTAACACAGGTAGAGGAGGAGGCTTCAGAAAGACACAAGTGAGTGGCTGTTTGTGCCCCCTCCTGGACCCCAGGGCCCAGCCTGCTGCATCCCTTCTGGGGGTGTCTGGACTGGGGGGGGGGGTGGAAAGGTACAAATACAAGTCAGACTTCACCACTTTAAACCATGAAATTTCACTAAGAACCAAGACTGCTTCCCGCAGGTTTGTTTTCCAGATCGTGGGTGACAGTCCCTGCCAGCCTGTCCTACCTAGATTTGTGGTCAGCCAATCCTGCTCTCTTCCTGCCCCATCACTTGTTTCCCTGGGGGAAGCAAGATGTGAAAACACAGTCAGCATTGGACCTCCTTGCTAGGCTGGCCTTCACTTCCTAAACTATGAGCACTTAAGGCCAGTGTTCTATTTGTCTCTGGTTTAGAGCCATGCCTGGAACGCAATGTAGATTGGGGAAAGGCTGGCCGTAGTCCATGGGCCATGCTGAGTTCTTTTGCTGTCTTATACTTGGTCTGAGATTTTCCTAAAGGAAACCACCAGTGATTGAGTATGTATCAGAATCGGAGTAGTCTACCGGACCAGGGTCCTAGGGCTGTCACCTGTTACAGCTGAAGAATGTTCCTGGCTCACATTCCAGGTGCCCCTGGAGCCAAACCCTGGGCTGGAGACATGTGACTGGGGACTCACTCTCTGCCTCTGCATGCGCTCAGAGGATCTGCCTTCCTACTTCCCTTCTGTTCCTGCCTCTTTCTTTCCTTACGTCCATTCATCCGTCAGGCTGTTTGCTGACAAAGGACAAAAGACAGAGGGAGGGGGATGGGGAAGACTTGTTTATTAGGCATCTCCAGTGTGCTGGGCACCACGCCTTGTACGATAGAGACGGATGAGCTCCACCAGTGCTCGTGCTGATGAGTTGTTGAAGCATGTGTTTTGTGCTACGACCGTTACCAGGAGCGGATGTCTAAGAGCACAGACCCAAGAGCCAGATGGCACGCCATGACGTGCCAGCTCTGTGACCTTGAGCAAGGTCAGCTCTCTGCGCCTCACTTTTCTCACCTGTAAAATGGGGTGAGAAACTTCCCAATGACCTCACAAGGCTGTTACTAGGTAATGTTTGTAAAAGCATGTCTGGCATGAACAATGTCTGGCACTCTGTGAGCATTAAATAAGTCCTTACTAAATGAGGACAACAAAAGGAAGCAGGTTCTGATAAAAGAGCCCCCAAGGCAAGCATTGCTCTCCTATTTTACAAAAGAGAAAGCTGAGGCTCTAACTTCCCTCACTTGCTCGGGGTCTCCAGGCAGCGCTGGGATTCAGACTATTGTGTCTGACTTCTGCAGCCTGCCGCCCCTCTGCAGGGTCCTGGGGACAGGGCTGAGTGATTGGTGGGGGCGGGGAGCCTCCCCAAGGCTACTTTGACCCTGAGGTCCCTAACAGACACTGTCCTCTCTTTCAGTGCTGGAGCTGGGAGGACTGGCTGCTTCATTGCCATCGACACCATGCTCGACATGGCGGAGAACGAAGGGGTAGTGGACATCTTCAACTGTGTGCGTGAGCTCCGGGCCCAGAGGGTCAACCTGGTGCAGACAGAGGTGAGTCCTGGGGGACTGAGCGGGCCAGCCAGCTGCAGCCCTGGCCAAGGAGAAGTAGGGTAGAACAGACACCCATGGGTGGGGGCACCCCATAAAAAGGGACCTGGGGGTGAGGGACATGGAGGAAGGGAATACCTGACTTGCTATGATGGGACCACAGTAGAAGCTAGGACACTGCTGCCAACCCTGAGGTCCCACAGTGCAAGCACTTGCGCCAGTGGGGAGTGGGGGGTGAGTTCCCCGGCTCTGAGGGCATCCAAGCAGGCACCAAATGTCAACTTCCAAGGATTTTTTGAATAGTATTTCTGCCCTCAGGGAAGGAGAAGACAGGGAAGGATTGGCACTTCCTGAATGCTTACCATGTGCCAAGGGACCTTCAGTCCCTGCCAGAATGACTTCATCAACAAAATTATTGAGTATTTGGGCTGGATTCTAGGGATTCCAAAAGAGGTAACACATAGCCCTCACCCTTGAGGGAAAAGCAGACCTTCAGGAATCCCTCTGTGCACATAGAGAGCCCAAGACCCAAGGGAAATGAGAGGAGTTCATCTTCGTTGTTGAGCATCTACTATGTGCCAGGCATCACTCTAGGTCCTTTATATTCGGGATATTATTTGCACTCCCCTCAACAAGCCTATGGGGCGGATCCTACTAGTATCCCCATTTTACAGATAAAGGGTCCCCAAGTCTTCACACAGGTGGACAGTGGTGGAACCTGCGTCCATGTGACCCCAAAGCCCATGCACCTTTCCCTGAACCATACTCCCTTGTTAGGCAACCTTTTCTGCCCACCCTACTCCTCAAAGCCATGGCTGGTTCTTCTTATAACAAGCCCATCACCTGGTTCTGGGAAGTTCTAAGGAAGGCTGTGAGTGCCTAGGCAGTCAGCTAAGGCAGATGAGAAGCCATCCTCAGTCCTGCAAAGGGAAGTTTTGGCTTTGAGCCTGGCCAGTCACAGCTGGCTGTGCAGAGAATCCCCCCGCTCACAAGTGTATACACATAAGAGCCCACTGTGGGCTGAGCTAACTCCTGCAGGCTAACATCCACACTTGGTGAGGCTGCAGGGAAGCCAAGTGGCTGCTTTCTCTATTCCCAGATTCATGCTTGCAGAAGACAGGCTCTCTGGCTGGGACTAGACACAGGGTCCCTGCTCTCTGGTGCAGAGACAGACATTCAGATAGATGATCGTGATGCATCTGGATAAGTGTCTGATGTAGAGATGGCCAAGTCACTCAGCAAACATTGGTTAAGGGCCTAGAGACAATAGCAACAGCTTCCACCTGGTGGATTCGCAGAAGACTTTCCGGAGGGAATGAAGCAGAGGGGCTGTAGCAACGGGGGCACGGGGTTCCAGGGGAAGAGAACAACAGGTGCAGAGGACACAGGTGGCCGAGGGGCCCAGGGCTAAGCAGCAGACCCTGAGACAAGGCATGTGGTTTATTTGGTAGGTGATCCTGAGACTCATTAGTTGGAAAGCAAAGAGAAGGAAAGGAAGCCAGGCTGTGTGACAGTGCTAAGGGGTTTTGCAAGCTGTTTCACCCTGTGGCCACCTGGAGTCCGGGGCTGCTGGGAGCTCTGAGGTAGTAGGGAACATGCCCTGCCAAAAATCCTACCTGCAAGAGAAGGACCTTAGGGATTTCTGCCCCAGCCCTCCGGCAGACACTGCTTGAGGGCTCCTTCCTGGAGCTCTGACTCTTCAGCCTTGCTGGCTTGCCCTGCACCCAGCCCCAGTGTGCTCCCGGGGCCAGAAGAAATCCCTCAGCACGAATCTCAGGTGCTTGCAGTAGGCAGCCTTCAAGGTAGAGGTGACCGTTGAGGGCCCAGAGGCACCAGGAGCCCATGCTGCAGCAGGTCCAGAAGTTTCTAACTGTCATCAGTGACTACACTGTTCAGTGTTACAGCGTAGTCTCACTCTTGCTCAGGCAATCACGATGGAATCGGGAAACTTGGCCTTTGGGGTTGGATAGGAAGCCGTGACTCTGTGATCCAAACCCTGCCCATCCTACACAGCCACAGGGTTACATTTGGGTGACACATGCCCCGGCCACTCTTCTCACCCAGACCTCTGTCTCTTCCCTCCTGGCAGGAGCAATACGTGTTCGTGCACGACGCCATCCTGGAAGCATGCCTGTGCGGCAACACCGCCATCCCCGTGTGCGAGTTCCGCTCTCTCTACTACAACATCAGCAGGCTGGACCCCCAGACCAACTCCAGCCAGATCAAAGATGAATTTCAGGTATGAGCAAGCCCTGGGCTCGGTGACCCAGCCAACTTCAGCAGTGCTGACTATATTCGTGGGGTTTTCTCTGTGAGAACGGATACACCTAGTGCTTCCTACAAAGCTCTAGAAAGCTGCAGAATGAATTCCAGAACATTCCATGCACACTGTGAACCAGTCACTTGGTGACTGTTGACACTTGTTTTTAACTGTGATCCTGTGTTTGAACTAATTTAGTTCTCGTCTAGTCCAAGTTGTGGGTGGAGATGAGTTTCTAAACACAGGTGTGAGTTTCATGCTCCACGTCCCTAGAGGGACTCGGGTTTTCTTGCCACTTCCATAGAGGTGGAATGTGTGTGTCCCAGATCCTCACTGCTACTCAGAGTGGGGTCTGGAGACCAACACCATCAGCATCACCTGGGAGTTCATCAAGAATGTAGAATCGTAGGTCCCACCCACACCTACCGAACCAGAATGTGCAGTATACCAAGATCTCTGGATGATTTGTCTGCACATTACACGTTGAGAAGCACCATCCCAGAGCTGAGCTCAGCTCAGGCACAGCAGATCTGCACCTTGCAGCCCAGGTGGCCAGAACGGGTCATCCCCGGGGAACAGGGGCTGAGAACTAGGCAGCAGGAAGCAAGGAAGCTCCAGGAATTGAAGGGCAAGTCCTCAGCCCATGATTCCATGGGCAGATACCCCAGCCAGGCCAGGACCCCCATGCTCCCTCAAACAGAAGCTTCACGGGTTGGGAGGGGAGGCCAAGTACAGAATGGGGGAAAGATGGAGGCCGCAGCCCCCTCCTGAGTGCCTCTAATGTCTGGTCTTCTGGCTGGACAATTCAGCTCTGGCCCCACTTTTGCAAGACTCACGCTGCAGAACACAGCCCTAAAATTTTCCATACCCCTAGATCTTGCTCCCTGGGGATGTCTCGCCCATCCTGAGCAGCTCATTCTAAAAACCCACTTTCTCTGAGAGGAACGTTGGGGAAATCCTTTCCCTCCTTCCACCACACTTCAAGGGCTGCATAACACTCATTAGAGATTCCCCACCCCCACTATCTGACCTCCCAGCTGGCCCACCCTTGACCGAGATGAGCCAGCTGGCAGCTGTTGGCGGCCTGTGTCCGCTCTGCCTTGGCATCATGGTGTGTCGCACAGTCCCAACAGGGGCTGTCAGCTCCCAGGGCAAGGAGCAGCCCACAGATGGCAGCACATCACATGGGAGAGGAACAAGTCCTGAGGCGGGGGGTGGGGTGGGGTGGGGGGGACTGGAGGACCAAGCTTGGAGGATGGAGATAGGATGGGGTTGCCTGAGTTTGAACTTCACTGTCTGTTCTGTTCGAGGCACCCACCTGAGCAGTGCCTCCCTATCTCTCCTTGTGCCCTACAGACCCTCAACATCGTGACTCCCCGCGTCCGGCCCGAGGACTGCAGCATCGGGCTCTTGCCACGGAATCATGATAAGAACCGGAGCATGGATGTCCTGCCTCTTGACCGCTGTCTGCCCTTCCTTATCTCCGTGGATGGGGAACCCAGCAACTACGTCAATGCCGCACTGATGGACGTAAGCTGAGCCCTGGCTGGCACTCACTGGGAAGATTCTTCGGGGTGGACACGGCTGGAGCCCAGGGCACTGACACCCCACGCCACCACCCCCAGCCAGCCTCTCCTTGCTCCCCCGATCTGGCCCCAAGAACCTTTGCTCCCCCTGACGGCTCTGGTCCAAACCTGTATACAAGCTCTGTTCTTGGCTCTTTCTCCCATATAAGCCTGGAAAGAATGGACCAAAAGCAAATGTGTGTCCATGACAGCACGGTGCAGGCCTGCCCAGTCCCTGCTTCCTGTTGCCTATAGAGCTGACTCTCAGCCTTGCATTCAGTTCAGGGAACATTCTATATGCCAGGACTTGGCCTGAGCCCTGGGAATGCAGATGGTACAGACATAGGTTTTGCCCCTGGGGAGCTCTCAGGCAGCTTTCCAGGTAACTCCTCTGCAGAGGCAAGAATAAGACTGGCGGGTAGTAGGTGATCAATAAGTGGCTACTGGACAGGCGGTGGGATGTGGCAAAGTGGGCACAGAAGGGTACAGGCCATGTTCCTGACTGTTCCTTCAGGGGTACCGTCTCCTGCTTTCTCAGCATCAGGTCCAAGAAGGGCACTCCCACCCTGACCTGGCTGAGGAGTCATGACCCTAATGAGGAGGTCACATCCTTGTCCCAGTGGGTCCTTGCTCCTGATTCATAGGCTTCCCCACTGGGTCCTTCATCTCCTTCTGGTGGTCATCCCTGCACCTCTTGGATGTAGAGATGTTTGCAGCAGGAAGGAGCCATGGATCATCTGGTCTCATCCTTGTACTTTTCAGTAGAAAGAAGAAGAGACGTGGTCACCCAGAAAGCTAGTTGGAGAGCCAGAACCCAGAACTCACACTCTAGAATTCATTCCATGGGCTTCCCCACTGTTTGTGCAATCCAGGAAGACACAGATATCTTGCCTCCTGAGACTCAGGACCAAGAATCTGCCTGACTGGGAGAGAAGCCCTTCCGGGTCCCCCTCCCCACCCATGTCCAAGGTTGCGTCCATGCAGCCCACGTGGACTTCCTATCTCCCCCCAAACAGGCAGGAATGTGCAGTGCTCTCTCTTAGGGTCAAAGCCAACTACCTCTCTGACCTCAGATCCTCCAGAAACTCTCCCCAAGGGCCCTTGGTGTTGGAGGCAGGGAGGTGACTGGAGCTCAGTTCCTATCAGCTGCTGGGGCCTGCCCTAGCCTCTGCCCATGGGGGACCCAGATCCTCCATGGACTGTCTCCTGTGAGTGCAGAAGCAGGGAGCTCTGTCCTGGTCAGATCAAAGAGCTAGAGGTGGAGGGGAAACCTATGGCTTTAGCTTGGAGCCCTTCAAGATCAATGTGTGCATGTATGTGTACGTGTGCTTAAGTACGTGTGTGTGTGTGTCTGTGTGTGTGTCTGTGTGTTTGTGCAAGAGATAGAGCCTGGGGTTTAATCACACTTCCAAGTTCCTCATTGCTTTTTCTCCCACTTGTCCCAACTCCCTGTCCTTAACTTTCTCATCTATGTAAGGATCAAATATGCTTCTGGCCTCTACTTAGTAGGTTAGATGCTGCCTGGAGCCAAATGCCTTCTGCCAAGCTCTGATGCTGATTGTGTTCTCTCTGTCCATGGGGCATTTCTCCTGTGAGCCATCACGGGGCCTTTGCCTTTCTTACAAAAAAAAAAAAAAAAAGAAGAAGTCCTTATCTGTATTCCAGTTCAGTCTGTCTGTGCATTATCTGGTAACCATAGCAGCTTTGCTCCTAGAGAAAAATATGAAGTCCTCTGGGTTAATTTTTAATGTTTCCCCTGGTAAAGGATGATGTTATCCATGAAATGGATTGCTGGCTGATCCCTGAAACCTGGCAGGAGCGCGGATCTCGAACACATTTTCAGATAAGGCTTTGTCAGGCATGCTGGCCTAATAGAGCATTTATCACAGAGACAGGGAAAAAGGAAAGAGAACTAACATTCACTGAGTGTTGGGCACCATGTTGGGGCCTGGACTTATCCCAACTCTCTCTGTATTTGGGTGTTACTGTCCCCACTTTCCTGATGAAATACTGAGACTCAGAGTATTTGCATAACTGTCTCCAAGTTGACTAGCTCAGAAAGGGTGAAGCCCAGGGTCTGGGTTTTATCTTTCGACTCTTAAAATCTAGATTCTTTTCTATGTCTGGATGGCTCAAAGACCTGCTATCTGCCTCTAGAGCTTGGCTTTTGGGGAAACTAAATATTCTGCCCTCCCAGTGCATCCCCATCGTTTGAACATTCTGCTGCCCAGGGGAAGGCCCTTGGAAGACAGGCTCCTGGTGTCTACATGCCATCCACAGTTGTAAGGCTTTTTTTTTTTTTTTTTTTTTGCCACCAGGGCATCAAGAGGTCATTTATATAATAGGGTTAACAGGGTCTTTTGCCCGGGTCTTCCCCTGGTTTGGATGGCCAGCCCCTCTTTCCTCCCCGTCTTCCTGCTGACTCGCCACTCTACCAAAAACGGCTGCATCTGCCACAGGGACTGTCAAGAAAGCTTGTTAAGAAGACAGGCTGTGGACAATCTCTGGTTCCACAGGCCACTAAAGGAGAAGCCCTCCGATCTTTCCAAACACCTTCTCACAAGATACTGTAGCAAATGGGGCCCAGTCAAAGCTTCCCACATAGCCCAGACTCTCACAGGCTGTTTTCTGTGGGCCTCCATTTCCCCATCTGTAACTTGGAACTGAGTGTGTTCATTTGTTTATTGGACCTGTATGGGCTTGGGGGGGGGGGGCTGCATCTTGTGTGCCAGCCACAGCTCCAGTGCCCAGGATGAAGAATCACATCAGGGATGTTCCTGTCCTGCCAGCGGGCTCACAGCCCGTTCATGTGTCCTGGTCTTTTCAAATACAAATCTTATTCCCTAGGCATGACAACCATCCCAAGAAATCGGAGTTGTGATTCCCATTTTCCAGATGGAGAACCTATTGGAAAGATCTAATAACTTGCCAGGGCTTAGTACCAAAAAAAAGGGGGAGGCACTGTACCAATGACGCTTGGATGGATGCATGGGTGGGTGGACGGATGAACAGATGGATGACTGATAACCTACAAGTCAGAAATCTGGATTTGAACCCAGGTCTGTCTAAAGGTGCTAAAACCCGAGCACCTTTCACTGCCCATCATCTCACAGCACCCATGCCCAACTTCTGATGGGCCAGCTCTGCTCTCATTCTGGCCAGAGTGAGCCTCCTGAAACAGAAGCCCCCTCTGGAAGCTCTCTGCCTTGTGCTGAGCCAACCCCTCCTCCAGCATCGTGAGCACAGGAACCCAGAAAGCCCTAATGTCCCGGGAGGTGCTTTAGGCAACAAAGCAGCAAATCTGCATCCAGAATCTTCATATCATATTGTAATAATGATTATTTGCTGAGCTCCAAAACATAAATAATTTATTTGTAGAATCCCCAGCCGAGTGACAGTTTCCTAATGAAATGTCTTAGTTTAGAGGAGAATGAGTTTGTTATGAGAAGGTCCCCTTGGCCGCTGGGGGCACCCAGAGATGCCAGAACAGGTAGGCGTCTCGTGCAGTCTGTCTGGCAGGCTCGGGGGCCTCTGGCATCCACCCAAGCCTCCTCATCAGAACATCCCTGCTGGGTCTGTCTTTCACAAAGCCTATGTCATTCTTTTTTCAGAGCCACAAACAGCCTGCTGCCTTCGTGGTCACCCAGCACCCTCTCCCCAACACCGTGGCGGACTTCTGGAGGCTGGTATTTGACTACAACTGCTCCTCCGTGGTGATGCTGAATGAGATGGACACTGCCCAGGTAGGAGGGCCGGGCCACCGCCCACGTGGTCACGTGTATTCCGGCTGCCATGCTCAAGGGCTGGAGGCAGAGTCTGAGAGTCAGCTTGGTGCTGCCTCCGCCTGACCGAGCAGCCTGCGGATGGGTGCTGGCTGGCTGTGAGCACCAAACCAGCCCATCCAGCTGCCAGGAGAGGCTGGGGGTCTCTTGCAGGCCCCGCTGCCCCCCACTCCACGCCCTCTCCCTTCTAGCAATGACTCCCCCTACTTGGGGGCTTTGCCCAGCCCTCCGCCTCAGTCCGGGGCCAGATTCTGTTGCTCCGTCCCCCAGGCACTGAGTAGGGTCTTGCTCCAAATCCCACTGAGCGCACTGAGCCCAGAGGCTCCCAGAGGCTCCCCAGCTGGGAGCATCTCTGGGCCTGCAGAAGAGCCTGAGGCCTGGCCACACCCACCCAGCCAGCCAGCCTACCTCCTCCAAGATGCACCTCGCACTGACAAAGTTGGAGCTTGAACCTTGGACTCTTGGCCCACTAGTTGCCACTAGGACCCTGGTGTCGTCACACAGGACTCCTGTGTCCAGACAGGCTTTACGCCTTAGCCCCCCAGGGTCTGATGGCTCCAAGCATCGTGTGCCTAGAGCATGTTCCAGGGCTTGGGACACGTGTCATGGGAAAGTTTCTGGAGCCTGCGCCTCCTCCCTCCCCACAGCAGGGCAGCTATTCCTGGCCGGGAGAAGTGGGAATGGCCTTTCAGGTGTTTGAAACGTGCCATCTTGAAAGAAACTCAGGGTACCTCAGTGCGCTTCTGCGTGCGCACCAGCCTTGTGTGGGGATGAAATATGGCGGACTTGAGCTGTGGTCTCAGCACTGCGGGGGCTCCCAGTCTTGCTGCAGAGACAGATGTGCAAATTGTCCCAAGCTCGCGGGGCAGCGCTGTCATGGAGGTCAGCCACGAAGTGCTGTGCTGACCGGGAGCGGCGAGCAATTAATTCTGCCCAGAGGGTGAGGGAAGACTTCAAAAAGAAGGTGACTTTGGCCTTGAAGAAGCCAGCAGAGGTTTGGGGGTGTGCGGCTGAGGGAGCTGGGCAAAGGCCCACTTCAAACAGAGGGAATGGAGTGGGGGGCAAAGGCAAGGGGGTGTGACTCTGTGTGGCTTGTTTGCAGAACAGCTGGGGTTGCCGTGGGGCTGGGCTGGGGCCTGTCGGGAGCGGATGAGGGTGGTGAGGCTGGAAAATGCGGCGGGGCACTGGTGGCCCGGGGCTGGACAGAGTTTGGGCCTTGGCATGTGGCACTGTGAACGCCCGATGCTTCCCTTTCTTTGACTCAAGCGTTCAAGCAGCTGCAAGTACAGGTAACGGCTGTGGCCTAGAGCTGCTGGTGGGGAAGCTGCCTGCGGGGAGTGGGGGAGGCTGGGCTCTGGGGACCTGTGAAGAGGAGAAGCTGGAGGGAAAGCTGCCAGCCAGGAGCTGGTGGAGGAGGATGTTGCAAACGCCCCGAAAAGAGAGGTGGGGTTCTGAACTGAGGAGGTGGCTGGCGGCCCAGATGGCAGGGCTGGGATGGGGGAGCTGGGCTTCCAGATCCAAGTCCACGGATATGGGGAGCAG
>PITA01005960.1:0-25836 GCA_004023965.1 Spilogale gracilis
GTTACCTGTAAAGTTTTATTGATGAACAAAGTAAACAATTTTACTTTTAGGGAGAATATTTTTGTTGTTATGGTCATTTTTTGTTGTTGTTGTTATTGTTGTTTTTACATATGTTGCTTATAGTCTATCTCTGGCTATAAGAACTTTTTTCTTTTTTAAGAAAGTATTTTTTAAAAGTTTTATTTATTTGAGAGTGAACATGTGAGAGTAAGAGAGAGCAGGAGTAGGGGAGGGGCTGTAGGAGAGGGAGAAGCAGATGGGTGGTGGGAGGCTCCCTGCTCAGGTGCTCCATCCCAGGAACCTGGGATCATGATCTACCCGGAAGTCAAATGCTCAACCGACTGAGCCACTCAGGTGCCCCTAGAAGAAAATCCTCTAAGATCGTGGATGACTCTTCAAGAATGTAAGTGAAATAAAATGGGAAGTATGAGGGAATCTATCACTCTGATAGGTCCTGGTTTCCTAGGATTGTGCTGGTTGGGTAGCAATAGTTAATTTTCTTGCTTCCATAGATATTGGCCAAACACCAATCTTTGCCTAGATACATCTATCAATATTCTTCAGATGAGGGCCTCATAGGTTGGTAAATTGCCAGAGAGTCCAGACATATTTACCTTCAGTTTTAAGGGAGATCCAATTTTTATGAAATACCTAGGGGACTATTTCAAGGAACCACAAACCTCAAGTTTATTAATATTTCAATTCCAGAAAACTTTGCCTATACTTTATATTTCTGATTAACTAATGGCCATGTCATGGTCACCAAAAGACCCTAAAGAAATAGTATCTTTGTGATGAATAGCCTGACAAATTATCCATGTATTTTAAATATGCTGCAATATTATAAAGCAGATAAGGATCCTCTTAGGTACTCTGTTTCTCTCCCCCACACTTTCCTTTCTAGTGTAGCGGCACCCCCTTATCTCACTTTTTCAGGCATTCGAAATTCTCAAGACTTGAATTTCTCTTCCCTCTACCTATGCTTCCTCCTCTCACACACTGTTATTATGAAAGAAACTAATTTTTTTGTGATGAACTGATTTTTTTATTATGTTATGTTACTCACCATACAGTACATCATTAGTTTTTGACGTAGTGTTCCATAATTCATTGTTTGCATATAACCCCCAGTGTCCACGTAATATGTGTCCTCTTTAATACCCATCACTGGACTAAGCCATCCCCCCATCCCTCTCCCCTCTTAAACCTTCAGTTTGTTTCCTGGAGTTTATAGTCTTTTATGGTTCTTCTCCTCCTCTGTCTTCCCCTCCTTCATTTTTCTCTTCCTTCTCCTGATGTCCTCCTTGCTATTCCTTACGTTCCACAAATAAGTGAAACCATATGATAATTGACTTTCTTTGCTTGACTTATTTCACTTAGCATAATCTCCTCCAGCTCTGTCCATGTTAATGCAAACACTGGGTATTCATCTTTTCTGATGGCTGAGTAATATTCCATTGTATATATGAACCACATCTTCTTTTTAAAATTTTTTTTTAAGGTTTTATTTATTTGACAGAGAGAAACACAGCCAGAGAGGGAACACAAGCAGGGGGAGTGAGAGAGGGAGAAGCAGGCTTCCCGCCGAGCAGGCAGCCCAATGTGGGGCTCGATCCTGGGTCTCCGGGATCATGACCCGAGCCGAAGGCAGTTGCTTAACCAGCTGAGCCACCCAGGCACCACCCTGAACCACATCTTCTTTATCCATTCATCTGCTGATGGGCATCTCAGCTCTTTCCACTGTTTGGTAATTTTGGACATTGTTGCTATGAACACTGGTGTGCATGTGGCCTTTCTTTTCACTACATCTGTGTCTTTGGGGATAAATACCCAGTAGGACAATTGCTGGGCCATCGGGTAGCTCTATTTTTAACCTTTTGAGGAATCTCCACACTGTTTTCCAAAGTGGCTGTATCACCTTGCATTCCCACCAACAGTGTAAGTTCCCCTTTCTCCACAAACTTGTTGTTTCTTGCCTTGTCCATGTTTGCCATTCTAACTGGAGTAAGGTGGTAGCTCAATGTGGTTTTAATTTGAATTTTCCTGATGGCTAATGATGATGAACCTTTTTTCATGTATCTGTTAGCCATTTGTATGTCTTCTTTGGAGAAGTGTTTATTCATGTCTTCTGCCAATTTTTTGACTTGATTATTTGTTTTTTTGGGGGGTGTTGAGTTTGGGAAGCTCTTTATAGAGCTTGGATCTCAGCCCTTTATCTGTACTGTCATTTGTAAACATCTTCTCCCATTCCGTGGGCTGGCTCTTTGTTTTGTTGACTGTTTCCTTTGCTGTGCAGAAGCTTTTTATCCTGATGAAGTCTCCAAAGTTCATTTTTGCTTTTGTTTCCCTTGCCTTTGGAGACATGTCTTGAAAGAAGTTACTATGGGTGATGTTGAAGAGATTACTACCTATGTTCTCCTCTGGGATTTTAATAGATTTCTGCCTCACATTGAGGTCTTTCATCCATTTCAAGTTTATCTTTGTGTGTGGTGTAAAAGAATGGTTGAGTTTTATTCTTCTGCATGTAGCTGTCCAATTTTCCCAGCAGCATTGATTGAAGATGCTGTCTTTTTTCCATTGGATATTTTTCCTGCTTTGTCAAAGATTAGTTGACCATAGAGTTGAGGGTCTGTATCTGGGCTCTCTGTCCTGTTCCATTGATCTATGTGTCTGTTTTTGTGCCAATACCATACTGTCTTGGTGGTCACAGGAAGAATCTAAGCTTATGTGTATCTTGATGCAAATTTAAGTTGATATGTTACTTGGGACTCAGGGAAAAGGAAATAAGGGTGAGATCATGACCTGAGCTGAAATCAACCTGAGTCTGACACTTAACCCACTGAGCCACCCAGGCACCCCTACGTGTGAAACACTTGTAGAATGAGATGGTAATTTTAGTTTAATTTTTGAATAGGTAATACAGTCATATGATTCAAAGAACTTTCTTATTTCTTTTGTATGGTTCCGGAAGTTTTATGCATCAGAAAGAAAGTATAAATATAAATATAACTTCAGATCTCTTTTTCTACTTAAAAGGTCACATATTATGTACACTGTTCATATTTTACTTTCTTTCCTTCATACGTCTTAAAGATCTTTATCAAGTCATAGGAAGTATGCCTTTTCTTTTTTTATTTTTACGCTTACACAGAATTCCATTTTATGGTACACGATAAATTATTTAATCAATTTCCTGTTTAGGAACACTTGAGTATCAATCTTTTGCTGTTAGATACAAGGCTGCAATGAGGAACTCTTTCAGAAGCCATTTTGGACTTGTACATGTGTATCTGTAGGAAAACTTCTCAGAAATAGAATCTCTGGGTCCAAGGGTATGTGCATTTGTAATTTTTTTTTAAGATTTTTATTTATTTGACAGAGAGAAACACAGCCAGAGAGGGAACACAAGCAGGGGGAGTGAGAGAGGGAGAAGCAGGCCTCCTGCTGAGCAGGGAGCCCATGTGGGGCTCGATCCCGGGTCTCCGGGATCATGACCTGAGCCGAAGGCAGTCGCTTAACCAACTGAGCCACCCAGGAGCCCCTGCATTTGTAATTTTTAACAGATCCCACCAAATCACCCTCAGCTATATTTGTGCCCACTCTCACTGGCAGTGTTCAACTGTGCCCATTGCCCCACGGCCTCACAATGTTACAATGAAAGATTTTTAATCCTTATTAAACAAATTTCCAGAATTAGAGAGCTTTTAAAGAGTGAAAGAAACTTGTTTTATACTGAAAAATCTTCACAATCTTCTGAAACCCCTTCCCTTGGGCAGAAACAAGAAAGCAATACTTGCTATGTTCCAGGCACCAGGCCAGTGACGAAGAAAACAAAGGCAAGGGTGTTTCGTTTTTATGCTCCTTTTTCCTTCCCCTCTAGCTCCCTTCAAAGTGGCCAAGACTATTGATTTTATATTTCAAAGTAGAAGGCTTATTCATTAAACTTCATTCATTAAACCTTCTCTCCATCCTTATGTGTACAATTGTAAGAGCTTCCTAACTGCTCACTCTCTGTCTCCCCCCGCCCCAGCTACAGTCTATGGTCTCTCTTTGCCTAAAGCATCCTTCTATCATATGACTTGAACCTTGTCACTCTTGCACAACTCCAGATAACACGGCTCCTGGTACAAGGTCTAGATTTCTTAGTCCAGTCTCTACAATCTCTCACAGTCTCACAATAAGCTATCTCTTCTGTCAGTCCCTCGCAGCTCAGCTCTGATGGGTGGTATGATTTTCTTCTTCTATAATTCTCTTTCTTTTCTTCTCTGCCTGGAGAATTCTCTTTTAGCCTCTCCATTCAAGCACCATCTTTTTCTTGTGTTTCCTGAAAACTCTGCTCCAAACTCTGCTCCGTACCTATTAGATTATCACTCCTTCCTCGGGTACCTGTAAGATTGTCATATACTTTTGTTTCCCCCTTACAACTGTGAGGTCATTGAGGACAGAGGCTGAGTCTTATTTATCTTTAGGTCAGTGAGTGCTCAGAACCATGGTCAGAAAGGCTTGATAACTTGGGTTAATTATTTAATAATAGTTGTCTGGACCAGTTCCAAGATCATACTCTAAAGATAAATTGTTTCAGTCTTACGGCTGGTGGAAATAGAAATGAATAACCTTGAATTCAATGAAACTTTGTCTGCATCTGTTTTGTCACAAAGCTGGGTTGAGTTGGTAAGTTCAGATTCATGAATCTAGCCAACACCTGGCTAAGAATACAGCTTTTCACACAGTAGCAGAGAATGGTTAGACACTCACTCAACCATTTCTCTTCTTGGACACACAGCTGACAGCCGTTCCCATCTGCTCTTGAAGTTAGGTGAGGCCATGGACTGAGTTCAAGGCTAATGGAATATGGATGGAAGCAATGAATGCCTTTTCCAGGTATGACATCTTAAAAATTTCTGTGAAATGTTCTCTCAGTCCCTGCCTCGATGCAGTAGGTATTAGTGAAAAACACTGAGGCCCTAGAAAATGGTGGAGAGTTGTATATTAGAACCATGGATATTGGTGTATATAATGGACCGTGTACTATTAAAACTACAAGGAAGGGCACTCATCAAATATTCAATTGCATTGTGATCAAATTAAATAATAAACCTTCTACTGTGTTCGGTCACTACGGTCATACAGTTGTTAGTTTCTGCATTTAGGTTATCCTGAAAACACACAATTGGAAACACACGTACATATTAACATTATTTAATTTACCTGCCACTCTGGTCCCTCACCAGAAGGGTGGTGTTTGCACGAGGACAAATAGAAGCACGTTAGAGTGGAGATATCACCTGCTCTCCTCCAGAGGGAGCTCTAGAAAGAAGTCTTCTGATCCTGCCCTGTGGCTATGTGGTCTGTGCATGAGCAAAGCAGATGCCGGGGCTTAAGATTCAAATGCCAAGATGCCTGACAGTGAGGGATGGTGTCATTTTGATAAATGCCTTCTCTTCTCATCCGTAATTATTGCTCTTTATGTGCAGACACTACTTTGATTGCCTTCTGCACACAGACACTGTAGTCCCACATAAACATCTTCACGTAACTTCGTTTTAGGCTTGTCCTAATTCGCGGGTGAAAACTCATTACTCTGAATCCACTGTCACCATAAATCCTGCCTCCCAGCTTCAGAATACTGAAGAGAAGAGAATCTGCCAAAGTGTTTTTTGGCATTGTGTTTGTCTACTTTTTCTTATATGAGGTTTATCAGCATAAGTTGACCTAGATGTGTATTCTTTTTCACTAAGCACCATACTCATAGGATTCCTTTTTCTTCTGCAATACTCATCCTCTGGGAAACCTTACTGGGTCTCATGACTAAAATAATCTATATGCTGGTGGCTCTCAAATATATACCACAAGCTGTTTCTCCAGAAGCTTATCTCCCAACTACTTACTTGATACCCTTCTTCTGAATGAGTAATAGGCATCTCTAATGTCAAATTGAGTTCCTGGTCTGTTCCCTTCTTTGAGCCTTCCCAGCTCAGTTGATGGCAACTGTGTCCTTCCGCTTGCACAGATCAAAAATCCCTTTGTGCTCATGCCTCACTGTTGGTCTGTCAGCATACCTAGAATTTGACCACTTCTTACCACCTTGACCAATATAAACGTTGCCCAACCGCCACTATCTCCCTCTGGACCAGTGCAGTGGACTCCTATTGCATCCCTTTCCTTCCCATTTCCCCTCATCTGCTAATCTCATAGACTCTTAACATGGCAACTGGAGCTGTCTTTTTAAATGTAAGGTAGATAATGCCAGTCTTCTGTTCAAAAGTATTCTAATAGCACCACATCTATGTTAGACAGGCCAAGCTCTGTTGCTGAAACAAATGTCCCCTAATAATCTCAGTGACATAAGGTAGCAAAGCTTTATTTTTTATTCAGGTGATGTCTGACATGGGTCAGATGGTTCTAACCTTTTCCATTTAGAACACTTGAATTTAAAGGTCATGGTAGTAGAGCAGAGGGATACGAAGAAAGCAGAATGTCTCTTTACCGTCTTGACCCAGAAGTAATATGCATCACTTCTACTCAGAACTAGGCACCTGGCATGCCCCAGCTGCAATGGAAACTGGGATATGTAGAAGGACATGTGGTTATTCTGTGAGTACTGACTCTGGTCACACCATTTCCCTCAGAGGAATAGCCAAAGTCCTGCTATAAACTACAAGCCTAATAAGATCCCACCCCCCACCCCCGCCCCCGCTTCTTACATTTATACCCCCCTGCATCCTGTGACTCTCTGACTCCATTCCTCCATGACAAATGTTCTCTTTGTCATTACTACTACGCCAGCCTCACTGGCTTCCTTGCTCTTCTTTACCCAAGTCAGTTACATGCCAGCTATGGAGCCATTCACCTGCTGTTCACTCTGCCTGGAATGATTCCCCCAGGCATCTGCATGCCTCACTCCCTCACTTCAGATTCTAACTCAGAATCCATCTTTCAGCCCCTGTCCTGACATTTTATATCCTCTTTCCTTACAGTATTTTTCTTCTTGGCATAGTATAATCCAACTCACAGAGTTTTCTTAATTATTTTGTTTACTAATTATTTCATCTACTGAAATAGAAGTTCTGAGAGGGCAGACCTTTTTGTGTCAACATCTAGAAGGAGTCTGGCACATGACCAGCATGCAAATAATTGTTCAGTGAATGAGTTAATTATTCTTTCCTAAACTGTCCTATCATCTGCTATTATCCTTTCTCTCACTCTGAGATGATATAATCCTAGACTTCTAACTTTAGCTACCTTCAGGCCAGACTTAAGCAAACAACCTACAACATATGTCTGTGACAAAAAAAGATAAGAAAGTCAATTCAGCAGATGTACCTTGTTAGTGATAGAAGTAATGATATGCTGTATTCAGACCACAGCATATTAACTACTTCTACCTATCTGTATGCCTATCTCTGTTGAAAGGTAAAAACTGCCAGCACTGGTCTTTCCAACATATACTTCACTCATGCCTGACTTAAATATTTTTCTTGTTTGCTCCCTTGCAGAATGGCATCACTCTCAAAACAGTGGTCTAAATGTTTGAAGAGTAAGAAACCCTTCAATCTTATGGCTCCTCTGATCATCCTCATAGGTGCAATTTCATATTCCTAAAAATATTTTTAATAATTTCTGCTGCTTGTTATTGGGGAATAAAAGCATACATGTGGACACAGCCAGTTGGAGGTAGGAAGTGAAATCATGGTCTAGGCTCTTCTACAAAAAGAATTATTCTGCTGGGAGCTGACCTCACTTAGTGAGGGATAGTTAGCACCTACAGTTGGTTTCCTAGCAACACCAACGTTTCCTGCAGCTAGGATGGAGGGTCATTTTTGCATCCTTACTTCATTTCTCTCAGACTCTAGGAGAGGGAATTAGTCTGCAAAATTCCCACCAAATTGGATGTATTGCAAAGTTGTGTGGGAAGAGTCAGGGGCAGGCGGAGATGACCACACATTCTGAGAGAAAGATGAAGAGGAAGGAGAGGAGAAGAGGAGGGGATGGAGAATGGAATTGGAGGAAAATGACTTTAGTCAGAGGGCTCACAAGAATTTTAGGAGTATGTATGCTCCTTGTAGCCCAATAGAGGTCAAGAGAAATGATGCTTATTCACCAACTTAAAGTTTCTTTG
This sequence comes from Spilogale gracilis, assembly GCA_004023965.1. Classification (NCBI taxonomy): domain Eukaryota; kingdom Metazoa; phylum Chordata; class Mammalia; order Carnivora; family Mephitidae; genus Spilogale; species Spilogale gracilis. Next base: position 8,120 of record PITA01005960.1, read on the forward strand.
TGGGATGGGTCAATTGAACACATTGGCACTCTAGACTTCTGCCTTCCTTTCCTTTTATGTGCCAAAGCCACAGGTTTCTTTCCGGTCTAAATTCTCTATGTCTTTTATATAATAGTTATATTTGAATTTTGCTTCCTGATAGTCTCTTTTCTTCTCCTAGAGAAGCTACATTTTGATGAAATACACCAGTTTTGAGCTCTCAGATAAGGTCTGGCTTCATCCTCTGATATTCACCTATTAGCTATGCGAAGTTGACTATTTATTCTCTGGAGTATCAGTCTCCTCATATGAGATAGGAATAATAATTCCTTCATGGGTAGACGCCCCTAGTCACTTTAGCACTAGCCATATGCCCTTTATCTTTCTTAATATTGCCCTGATTTGCTTTGGAGCAACAGTGTTTCTAGTTTTAGAAGAAAAGATGGTCCAATGCAATTTTCCAGGGTTGCTTATGTGATACTTCTGGCCAATTAAATATAAGCAAATTTAAGCAGAAGACTACTTGGTAGAGCTTTCAGGAAAGGTACTGTTTTCCTGATTTAAAAAAAGAACTGACCCAGCTGGAATGAATCTTCTGTCCCCTTCCTAATCCCCTTCTTCAATAGTGGAGGTCAGACAAGATACCAGAGATGCAGCGGTGATGAGTGACCACAACCATGAGAACCATCCACTGAGGCTGGCAGAGCATGAAGATAGCAAGAGTCCAAATCCTTGTAGATTTCCTCCTGTGTCTGGACCTGCTGTCTACCTCCAGATGGGTTTTAACATGATAAAAATAAACCTCTATTTTTAAGTCACTATTTGCTGTTTTTTGTTGAATTTTCTTCTATTTGCCATCAAACTGATATGCTGTCTTAGAGAGGCTGTGAAAATTGATTCACTATGATAACTAGTCAAACTACTTACCACTAATACTTCCATTGTTTTGACTTAAAAAATATATTGAGCCAACATCAAAACAAAAGTAGATGTTTCTAATTCCCTATAAGTTTTGCCATCATAGGTAGAGTTCACCTGATATAATTCTATGGCTAATCACGATTTCTCCTCATCCTTAATATTTCCTAAATGATGTATAGAGTGTGGAGGAAATTCTTATTTTTTTTTCTAGTTCTATCCCTGGCTTGATTCTTAATTTTACATAAATTTCTTTCATGAAGTCTCTTTCTTCACTTTTACTAAGAGGAAACCAAACTAGGTCAGCAATTCCCAAACTGTATCCCAGGAAATGTTCATAGATATTTCATGAAGAAAGAATTCAATGATGAAATAATCCTGTGAAATGTTCTCTCATTTCCCCATTCATTTTCTGGAGTGCTGTATACTTTTTATACACCCATCTCAGAAGTGGACTAAGTATGTTAGCACATTAAGGACTAAGAGACGTATAACAGAACATAGATGTGATTTTAGTTTATTTAATCAGCACTTCCAAAATTTATCTGGTTGCTTGACCTTTGTCTCAGCAAATATTACATAATATCTGTCAACCTAAGATTTTTATGGTCACAATCTCAGGAAGCCAAGACCAATTAATCCCCACATTTCATCTCATTACCAGCATGCTGTGTTTATCCGGGTTTTTAATTTTCTGGTACTCTTGGGAATTCCCACCAACAGTTCTGATTTTCACGTCCATTTACTCTGAAACACCAAGTTACTTGGAGTTACACATCAATGGGTGGCAAATTTTATTGAACTCAAGGTTTCCAATATGTCTACTTTTATTCAGTAATTCTATAATGCTTAAAACGGGAGATTGCCTTAAGCATTCCTTATTAGAGAATTATAAAGGGATAATTGAACATCAGCTGAGTGTGGTAAGCCTAAGTGTTCCTTTTTAAAAAAGATCTGTAACTCTCTTAGTTCTTTAAAAAGAAAGTATGCACTGGGTCCTACATCAGGACTTTTGTCAATGAGAAGATAGGAATGATCCTCGGGGATGGCATGCAGAAGCCATCAGCCCACAGAGAAGAGGCAGAGTTTGGCGACAGTGCAGAAGTGATCAAAGGTTCTGCCTTTCCTCTCGATGGCAAGCAGCAGTTACAGTTCTTAACTTTTGTTCTGTCCTAGGAAAGTGAAACACTTCAGGCTTTCACATGCATCTCTTTAAGGAATAACCGGGAAAAGGAGAGGGAAACCTGAGTAGATCAGATTTGTTCCAATACAAATATATGTTTTTATGCATGTGTGTGTGGAAAATATACCAGTGGCATAGCCTATGAGTGGACTAGTGAATAAATCCAGCCCCTTGTTCTAGGCTAGATTTTTTTTTTTATTGTTACTTAAATTTTTTTTTTCTTACAGTGTTCCAAGATTCATTCCCCATTCCCCACACCCAGTGCTCCACGCTTTAGGTGTCCCCAGTACCCACCACCAGGCTCTCCCATCCCTCCACCCCCCTCCCTCCAATTTCCTCAGTTTGTTTCTGTGTCCAAAGTCTCTGTTGTTTCGTTTCTCTCCCTGGATTACCCTAGTTCCCATTTATTTTCCTTCTCCCACTGTCCTCCAGGTTACCCCTCATGCACCGCAAGTAAGTGAAACCATGCGATACTTGACTTTCTCTTCTTGGCTTATTTCACTCAGCATAATCTCTTCCAGTCCAGTCCATGTTGCTACAAAAGTTTTAAGAATGGATTCTGCTTTAGACTTCCTAGGACTCATGGTTTAAACTTGCTTATTCTAGGGCAATGATTAGCTTTTGTCTTTTATCTTGTTACCATCAGATCTTGGAAAATCAATTGATTTTCACCTAAATCTTAAGAATCCAATATAAACACAAAATGTCAGTTTATTCATTTAATACTATAAGATAGACTTGATTCACCCCTCAGGAAGATTAGATTTATCCAGAAGGCAGTTCTAACAAAGAACTTATTCCTGTATGAGGATTCCTTGTAAAGAGAATTAATTCATTTATTCATTAGTTCATTCACACACTAATCAATCAACAATTATTTATTGGATGTCTGCCATATATGCTCCAAGAATCTTTCCTGTAGAATCAGAATATTGATCTCCATTAACAGTACTTGAGACCCACAAATGAATACTTAGAATCCTGGTCCTTCATTTTCTCTGTTCTCAATTCAATATAAAACTTCATATTTTAACCATAAAAATCCAATGATTCATTAAAATGTCCAAGGTTTTGGCTTATTTTGTATTATTTCCAATTTAGAGAGATTCTTCTAAATGAGCAATAAAAGTGGGGGAGAATATTTACTTTAAATATTGTCAGTGTCTAAAACATAATTAAAAGGTAATTAAAACTAATTCTATTTACTAATAGTAACATTAACTTCAGGGTTAGAGAATGATTTTTCTCTGATGATTTTTTCACCCAGATCCTGGATCTAAAACTAATCTGGTTTCTACAGCTTGTTACACATGTATTATGGATATGCCTTTGAAAAGATTTTTTTAGGAAAAAATTGAATTATGTTTTCAATGGTCATATAACAAATGTATAGTGATGCTGCTTTTTAAAATCTCTTATTATTCTATTTATTGACTATTAAGAGATTTTAATTTCTTGGTTTTGTCTTGTCCCAGAACTCCTAAACCACATCACCTCTACTTTCAATATTATAATGGGAGGCTACAGGTAAACAAAACAAAAGAAAACCACTGTGATGGTTTCTTTTAAATAGGTAGAAGTCTTTTGTAGCACAAATAATGTATCGATTTAGTAAAACCTTACTTGATTGTTAGGTTTTCTTTAAGATACTCAAGTCTACATTTAGTTATTTGAAAACATCTTGATAAAAATCATTTTTAATGCTCTATTTTAGAAATTATAAACCAGGGGGGTTGAATTGTCATGTTACCAACATATTTTACTTTTGAAAAAAAATTTCGGGACTTTTTTTTTTTACAAACGTATTTTTAAAGTTGTCATATGCTGGATTTTAATCTAATACCACTCTGATATTTGAGTGCCTTCCTTTAGTTCACATGAAAATAAATATTAATAACATAATGGCTGGAAGTTTCTAGAAAAGGCAGGGAAATGGACTTCATGGAAGAATGGCCTAGTGAAAGATATTTTGGGGACCATGGAAAGAGCAACTTCTCAACTCTGTATTTTGCTGTGTTCACCTTCACTGCTTTTCTTTTACAGCTTGAAGCTACTGTTGAAAAAAATTAAATCATATTCTTCTATTCATGCTTGATTATTTATTTATTTATTTATGAAAGATTTTAGTTATTTGACAGAGAGAGACAGCAAGAGAGGGAACACAAGCAGGGGGAGTGGGAGGAGAAGGCTTCCCACTGAGCAGGGACCGGCCTGATAGAGGGTTCAATCCCAGGATCCTGGGATCATGACCTAAGCCAAAGGCAGATGTGCATAATGACTGAGCCACCCAGGCACCCTGATAATGAATTTTTAAAAAGATTTTATTTATTTATTTGAAAGAGAAGGAGAGAGAAAGGATGAGTGGTGGGGAAGAGCAGAGAGGGAGAAGCAGACTCCCTTCTGAGCAGGGCATCCACCATGTGATACAGGGCTAGATCCCAGCGCCCTGGGATCATGACTTGAGCCAAAGACAGAGGCCCAACCAACTGAGCCACCTAGGCGCCCCTGCTTGATAACTTATTTTGAGGATTTTTTACCTTATATCAAAAACTTACTTATCTAATAATGGTATTTTAGTGCTTTATTAATTCTTTTTTATTTTATTTAATTCTGTTGATGTCATATGTATGTGAATATTTCTTGTAATTATGTGAAAGTTGGTAGAAAGTTGGACTCATATAAAATTGTTCTGTCTACTATCTGATGTCACTTCTTGTATAAAACGTGTGGTGTTTTCTGACACCGACCAAAGCTCTAATTCCCTAGTTCTCTGACACCAACTGGGGTCTTATCATTTAATTCAATTTTGATACTAACTTCCTGGAGGTAGCATAGACCTACAGGTCAAGGACTCAGCCCCCCTAAGACTGCTTCCTCTGCAGATGCCAGCAGTTAAGTGAGGTGCCCAGACTACTCATCTTTCTACTTGGTTTACCACAAATTCAGAGGTCCCCTGACCCTTTCTGCAAGTATAATAATTCATTAGACAACCCACAGAACTCAGGAGAACACTTTACTTATGTTGACCCATTTGTTATAAAGGACACAACTGGAAAATAACCAATGGAAGCAATGCAAAGAGCAGGCGGTGAGGACGAAGGAGATGGTGGAGCCACCCTCCCAGCACTTCCAAATGTTCACTAAGCTGGAAATTCTCCAAACCCTGTCAAGAGTTTTTAATGGAGGTTCCATTATGTAGATATGATTGATTATATCAGTGGTTATAATCACAATCGGTGATTATATCTCTAGTCCTCTCCCTGGGGGTTGGGATAGGACTAAAAGTTCCAACTCTCTAATCTTGGCTTGGTCTTTCTCCTGACCTGCTTCCATCCTCAAGCTGACTGGGCTTTCCAGCCACCAGTCAGCTCATAAGCAATTCTTACCATTCCAGAGACTCTAAGTGTTTCAGGAGACAAACACTAAATATGTCTTTCTTATTATAACATAAAAATAATTCTCTTTTTAGGCAATTTATAGGTGGAATACACTTGTTCATTAAATGACAAACACTGATACCCCCAAATTGACAATTATAAGCATGACAGGGATTTAATTTAAGAAAATATATTTTTAAAAATTTAAAAAACATGTTTAATAGAAATAAGATACATGTAATATTCTCAAGTGACTTTTAAACTACAGGGTGAAGGAATATGTATTTTTTTTAAAAAAGTCTAATCCATTAAGGAATAACCATTTTTGCAAAATACAATAAAAATAGATTAGCATAAAAATGAAGTAAAAAATATTAGACCATACGGGATTTCTATTTTTAATTTTTTGAGGACACTCCACATTGGAAATTGAATCTTTGCACTGTACACCTGAAAATAATGTATGTCAATCATACTCAAATAAAAAAAGTGAAGTGGAAAAAAAACCCAAACGAAACAAAACTAGTGAACAAAAATACAAGCCCCAATTCTTTTCATTGCAGGATTAAATAAAGAGGAAATTACTATGTCAAATTACTGAAAACTTTTCAGAATGCTTGCTCTTATCCTCTATATGTATCTAGTTAAGGGCTGGTGACAGTTTTCAGACCATCACAATCTATGGACCATACTTTGTGTTGCATTGATACAGGCTGTCAGATAGTCTCATGCCAATTTAATTGAAGAAATAAAATCCAAAGAAATAAGAACCACTAATATTCTATTCATGCAAGAGTTATTAATTTCTTGCTCAATTCATCTTTGAATATTTTCCTTTAGCCTAAAGAGTTAATACTTTTATTTTTTGTTCTTAGCCAGAAGAAATCTTTCTGTTAAATAATTGATTTAAGACATTTTCACTGTTATTATTATCCATGTAGCTTCTGTTCATTTCCTAAACTGTAAGTTTTTTAGGGCTTAAGATCATATTTTTTTTTTTTTCTTATTTGGCCCTTGCTCAGTCTGTGGGAGACACCGAGATACCCTGGCTAAATATTTCAGATTCCACATTGACCAATAACATGAGGATAAAAAGACACAGACATTTGGCCTAAAAAAAGACATTCCAATGGGCAATACTAGCTTCTAGCTTCTGAACATTCTTTGGTGGCTGACAATCTTCTGGACTTGAGCTATGGTTCAGCTTCTCCCTTTGTCCAATCTTGCTTCCTCCCTTTTCTTTTCACAGGTAATGATCCCTAATAAACACCTTGCACCTCAAAATGCATAACAGTATCTGCTTCTGGTGAACCCAGCATCCCATACAGTCCCTTCCATACGCGATGAGCAAGCATCCATCTTCATCTTCATTAGTCTGGTTTAAGAGCTTCTTGGCAGAGTTAGGTTGAGTGAGGAGTAGCTCTAGGCATTGACCTCAGGACAAAAGGGATGAAGATCTGGCTGAAGAGTCTTTTAATAGTGATGTTGATGATAATGATAGTAGACCTTACTATGTGGTAGATACACTTCTATGACAATACTATGGGAGAGGTACTATTATCATTCTCAATTTAAAAATGAGAACATTGAACAATGGAGAGATTCAGAAATACAACCTTCACCTCATAAGTGGTAGAGCCAAGATTTGGGCCCATTTCTTAGTTATTACTTACTTTGTTTATCTAATAAGGACTACTACATGAAAGCAGGGATTTTTGTCACCTGTGTTTATTAATGAACATTCAGAACTGCAAAAGTGCCTGGTACATAGTAGGAGCGCAGGAAATATTTGTTCAAAGAACAAATAAATGAATGCCCATCAACCTAGACTTCCAGGTCAATTTCAGAAAACATTTACTTTGATGGCAGGGATCAGTTCTTCTTTTTTTTTTTTTTTTGATAAACCTAGGTTATATAACATAGTGTTTTGCATATTGTGTGCATACTATTAATGTTTGTTTAATTAAACTAAGTAAAAATAGACCTTTCTATTGACTGACACACTAATTCTGTACTTGCTAACTTAGTCTTTATAAATTAAACATGAGATGTCTTCTGGGCCACCACCTTTCTGGAGAGCCTCAAAAGATTCAGTGATGCTGTGCATGGAAATTGCATATATGAGATGCCCTTTAGGAAAGTACAGTAATTTTTCTTTCTTAGGGCATAGCACTCAGGTTGCAAAGTTTGACTCTTGGTAGCTATGTGTGCATTCAGGGACCCTGGGCCAAATGATGAAACCTGGGGTAATCATCTAATGAATTAATGAGCTATTCCTTCTTGAGAACCTAGCTGTGGAACAAAGAGACACCAAATCTGAAAATATTTAAATCTGAATTATATTAAGTACACAATGGTAGTTAGAAGGGCTGTGAACTCTTGGCCTCAAGTCTCCTTGCTTCCTGCTCTAGCTGCAGTTTGATTATGACTGGGAGACACCACAAAGACCTGCTAACAAATATGGTCCTTAGCTGAAACCCCAGTGACTGGCAACACAAAGAACCCCCACAACCACCCTGGGCTCAGGGGGGTATCTATGTTCATTTAGTGTTGGGACATAGCATAAAGGACCAGAAAAGCTCACCTGCTCAGGTAAAATGGGAAATGTCTGATTTTAGTGGAGATGCAACCATGTAGGACTGAGGGGAGGTAGAATGATCACTGTGGATATTTGAGGTCTTTTATTTATAACTCCAACTGGCCAATTCCAATTCCTGTGAGAGAACACCAAAGAGCAATCATCTGAAAGATTGGCTTTTTTTTCAATTTTGGAGTCAGAGAAGAGCTAGGTTTCTTATGTTACTGTAAGATTATAGGTTTTGCTTAAAAGTATTTTTAAAATCCCACTGATTTTTTGCTTTTTGTTTTCTAACTCTAGAAAGATCATTAAAGTGAGTTCTCTCTCTCATGCCATGTTGGCATTCCCAAGGAAGATTCATGATTGGATTATGTTTCTGGGCAATATAAATCAAACTTGGTGGCAGGGCTATGTTGATGGCTTGAAGTAAGTGAAAAATAAATTAGAAAGGGAGAAGGCCTGGGGTAGCAAAGACATAAATTTAAATTTTAAATCTCAAAAGATGAAAAACTATGAAAAGCCATTTTGAAAACCTGGCTTAGACTCCTTTAAGTGAGTGAAAATGGGGAGTGAGGGGAATAACTTAAGAACATGTGAATGAATTTGGTTTACATATAAGCCCTTATAACTCTGAAGAAGAAAGAGTACATGATTAAGCAATGCCAGAAGTTCCTTTCAAAAGGTATTATAGCCTCAAGAGAAATCATTTAGAATGTTTTAAAAACATTTAAACATTAGAATAGATTACTTTTCTCATTTGAAAAGAGAACATTATACTGAAGGTATACAGTCATCAGGTTAAGGCAATGTTTCCATGATGAATTTCTTATATTCATAGGTCTTATATTCTTGTATTATGTACGTTTTCCTCCCCATAAGTCTAAATGTTCCTGATTCAGAATTTACATCAGTTATTGGAACTAAGGAAAACAAATGTCCTTAAGAACAACAATAAAAAAAGAGGTTGACGGCTTTGGACTCCAACAGACTTTGAAATTGAGCCTGTCTCTTAAATAGCTGTATGATCTTGGACAAGTCGCTTGGCCTCTGAACTTCAGTGTTCTCAACTCAGAGGTTTTGCCAAAAGTAAAGTGAGATACTCCCCTAAACCAAATATCACAGTGCCAGCTCAGAGTAGATACCTAATAATTGTAGATTATTAATAGATCCCTCATTCTTTCCCTCTGAAACTTGAAACTTAACAAAGCAAGATTTTAATTTATGTAAATTTGTCCTAGTTTAGAGAGAAACAGCTCCCCTGTGGCAGAGATAAGGAGGATGATTATAAAGTTCTACTAAATTAATAAAAGTGTGCATTTCTAATCTACAGAGGTTTCATTCTACTAAAACTTATTCTAAGCTTCCATAGATAATGGTTTATACACCCACTATGCACACCTGCTGCTCCTTCTCACATCGCTTTTTCTAAGGGGTAAGTTAGGATAGGGCCAGGTTGTATATTATTTAAATCACAAGTGAAAGTGAATTGCATCCAAAGTACTTTAGCTTTAGGAAGTTGAATACATTTCAAATGAGTGCTTTTGAAAAAAAATTTAAATATTTGATGATCCAAAGCTTCTTTCTAGCTTTCATCTTCTCCTCTTCCTCAAACCATGATATGACAATTAAAATATTTCCATTAAAGAGCTGTGGATACATGAATCATGTCTTATAGACATGAAGGGCATAATGACAAAGGTAAAGACTAGCTCTTGAAAGCTTGATTTTCACAATCAGGGACGCGTGTGACTAGATGGTGAGTAAAGATGATTTGGATGGAAGTGGGGTGGTAAGAAGAATTTGATTTAGTTTACTTTACATATAAGTTTTTCTCTTCTTTAAAAGGCCAGATGTCTAACTATTTCAAGTAATTCTGTAAGAGTTTCCTGAAAAATGTTGCTGCTGATGGTGATGTGCACTCTTTCATGTTTCTGTCCTGTGCCAAGATTGTTCTAGTATTTGCTTAGGGGGTCCTCGGTGTGGGCCACTACTTAATAAAATGAGAAGCCATGGAAGAACCCCTGTCTCCTTCAGCCAGAAATCCTGTCTCAGAAGTTGCTAGAAGAGTTTTTAAGTGTGTTGTATCTTATAGACGAAGTGATAAAAGAATGTAGTTTAAAGCTAAGGGGAGGGGGAGGAAATGTTTAAATAAGTTTTTATTTCTTTTATAATATGGATGTTATAATATGGATGTTTATTAAAGAAAAAATGGAAAAATTAGAACTTAGAAGGAAGAATACTAATTCCTCATAAGTCTAACTCCCCAAGATAGCCACTGATAGAATAGTTGTAAATTTCTTTCCAGAACTCCTCCCAGGTATCCCAGAAATGGTGGAATGAGGAGCCATGAGCTACTGAAAGCTCATTATCCTAATCAGGGTACGTGAGAACGATAATCTGTGATGGGTGAGGAGGTTGCATGAGGATGTTAGGGACAAGTTGTAGGTTGCAGGGACTTAGCTCATTTCCTTCCACATCATCCTGGATCCAACTGATTTGTCATTTTGGCTTAGAGTGATGAATAATGCTCACCTCCTTCCCTCCTACCTTATGGTTCTCGTCTCTTGAGCACATGTGCATCCTGCTTGTCAGCTGGTTCCTGTCAGCTTTGCATGTAATTGCGGGAGTTTGCCAGTCCCCTTAGGGCTTGCTTGCTCACACATGGTCTGTATAGATCCCTAGATAAGCCTCTAAAGGGAGGGGGTAATGGAGCAGTAGTGCCATGGCTCTAGAAAACATTTGCCAAAGCTTACATTTAGAATGGCTGAACTGATATTTCTCTAGTACATAATGTCTCAAGCAGTCAGCCATGGTTCCATGAGAGCTGAGATTTGATAGGGCAAGTTTCTTTCTCTCTATGCCAGGGACGGCACAGAGCTGGTTTTGTACAATTATGGGAAAGTTAAACCACTGGAATTTACTGAGAGGGTTGTGGTTAATGGCATAGACTTTTAAGTAAATAATGCATGTTGCACTGTGGGGCACAGAAAGTCCTTCAAAGCGTGATTTCCTTACTGAACTTCCTGCCATGGAAAAATCTGGATCTGGGCAGCAAGAAAACAAACAAACCAATAAACTGTAAAAAACAAACAAAACAAAACAAAACAAAAAACTTGTGAATAAAAACCCAAGAGCCCTCATATCCCTTGTCCTTACTTCAAAACGCATTCTAGTGATAAGCTCAGGAGTAAAATATCTGAAAGTAAGAACATGCTGTGAATAAACAATACGTGCATCTCTCTTCTTCTCCCTGAATTGGAATGCTCAAAAATGAGACTCTTTGGGATCACAGAAGTTCTACTACAAGAATATGGTGACTGATAATGTCACGTTAGTTATTCTAAGTCAGCCATGAAAGTGAGGGACATGCCTGTGGGATGCCTGGAAAGTAAGGGGGGTTGGTAACCAGATAAAGAGTGAATGAGCTCAAAGAATAACCTGTTCAAAGACCTTCACTTCCCTCAGAATCCACCATCTTTTACATTTCTTTAACATCCAGGTGAACATCCAGTTTAACAATCTGGACTCAAGCTCTGGAGTTTTTTCCAGTTGACCATTATCTCCAGTAATCTTCAGACTTCCACACATAGGACCAAAATGTGCATCTTATGATCTCTCCAAATAGTTTCACATGTGAGACCTTACACAAAAAGACCTACTGTCTGACCATCACCTCCTCTTCTAAAAGTTCTTTCTTATTTATTACTACAGACCCTGCTTTCAGAGCTCATTGAGACTTCCAAAAATCCCATGCACTTCTTCACAGCTACTAACTACCTCCTGCCCATCCCTTCTTCCCTATTTGGTGTCTAGGCTTCAGCACTGTAATCATTCATCTCATACCCTTACTCTTTTATTTTTTTCTAATACATTTGCCTGTTAAACACCCAAATCTGGAATTCCATATTAAAATGTCCATCACTGGATTGAGGGGCAGTGGGGAGGGAAAATCCATACAACCACAAAGACCTGTGTCCATAAATTCATAGTCCATAAACTCAACTCAAGAGGTAGTGTAATGGTTAAGGATGTGACCTTTATGATCAGATTGAATTGATTCACATTCTAGTTCACCACTTACCAGATGTGAGATCTGGGGCAAATTATTAAACATTATTTTTTCTATGACTACATTTCCTTATCTGTATAATGGGAATCAAAAGAAATCACCTCAGGATCTGTTGTGATCATGAGATTTCATGTGCAGAGAGCGGTATCTGGCATGAACATCAAACCCATCACCATCTATTCCACTTTCACAAATGATACTTCCCACTTCATAAAGAAAGAATAAACCCTTAAATGAGAGAAACTCATCATTGGTTCATAAATTTAAGGAACTGCTATTGTTTTTAGTTTGCAGAGTTTGTTTTAATATTCTAGGACGTGCAGAAGATAACCTTGATATTGTTTATCCATCCATGCCCAGAGGGGAAATAGAGTGCCTTATAGACTACAAAGTTGGCATTTCCATCATTGACAACTACAATATTAACCTGACAAACATGTATTGACTAGATATTTGGTTGCAGACACATGGTTAGGCAAAATGAGGGATAAATGGGCAAGTGAGATAGGTATCCCTAAGCAGAATTAGATTGTTCTTAAATGTCTAAATCTTGTCAGATCCAACTTGATAAATGACTTCATGTAATTTTTTTCATCTTAGGTCTTTCTTTTCTTTTCTTTCTTTATCTTGAAAAACATATCCTCCATGTTTATAACTCCACTTGAGAGGTGTGCTACTGGAGCATTCAGTTTAAAACAAACAAAACAAAACAAACTTGCCTGGATAGAAAGTAGAAATAGACTATATGTACTAAATGGAACCATATCTTCTTGCCCTATTTTTAAAATTCAGGAATTTGAACAATAAATATGGAGTCCATGGGACTACAAAATTCCAACCCCAGGGGCAAATCAGTTGATACACTTGGGTATGCTTTCCCCTGCAGTACAGCCTCTATAACACCTGCAAACTTTACTACCATCCAAATGATTTATAACCATGTAAAACATCAACTATGAGCAATATGACAAAATACCAAAATTAGATGTCACTCACTGTTTTATGAGCTACAGTGTTTAATAAAACAGTTTCTTGGTGAATTCTCTTCTCTACCACAGCTCTTTTTGTGATATAAAACAGAATATTCTAGGTAACATCAGTAAAAATGGAGTATAGGCAACTCCAAGGCCCTGTTCTTCCACAAAAACAGTAAATAAACTGACAAAACACTCTCAGAATCAACTTTATCAGAACTCTGCAAACTAGCCAGAGATTTACAGCAACCAGACAAACATGTGATCAAGCAGGTGGCTGAGTCTCAGTACGAGATCTTCATGGTGTTTTAGCTTCCCTTGGCCCCAATCTCCCTCCCCACCTCAGGAATGGTCTTGAAGATGGCAGCCTGAACTCCTGGTATGTGTTGGCTAATGCAGAGCAGATTTATTCTTGAAGAATTATGGTTGTGAATTTTGGCTCATCTGGTGGTTTCCTGAAGGACTGACTCAAAGGACTTGTCTTTATTCCACCTAACTCAGAATTCTCCCAGGGTGGAGAAATGACTACATGGAGACATTTGTCAGAAAACTTTAAAGGCAGCCTTATTAGTGGCTGCTACATGGGGCAAAGGATAGTAGTTGGAGCAAATAATAGACACATTGAAAACATATTTACAAGGTTAGATTCACACGGGGTAGGATGCATACTCAGAAATAGCCAAGAAAGCACTAAACTCTCACTTTCGTTGACCTTCTGACTCTGCACAAGCAGAAAGTGAAAGTTAGAGCTGAGTTGTAAATTGCCCAGCTAAGTATTGAAGGTTTACTCTGCAAAGTTTATTTGCAAAAACTGGGAGTTTTTTGAGGGGTTTTGGGGAGGGATTCCTAGAGTTTGAAGGAAATCTCTGTAAAATAACTAGCTGACCACTAAAGTAACCTAATGAGACATCAGTGTCTACATACAAAAAAAAAATACAGATTTTACAAAGTCAGTTCAAATAAACAAATGCAGCCACAGCAAGCAGTGATAACAAACCCTGAGAAATGGGGGAAGAATTGCCACATTGTAATATTCAAAATGTCCAGCTTTCAAAAAAAATTGTAAGGTATTTAAAAAAATAAGAATGTATGGTCTATACACTGAGAAAATAAAAATGAATACAAACTGTCTCTGAGAAAGCCTAGACATTTTACTTAGAAGATACTTTATATCAGCTACTTTAAATATGCTCAAATGCTAAAGAAAACCATGTATGAAGAATCAAGGGAGAGGTGAGAACGATGTCTCACCAAGTAGGTTATCAGCAAAAAGATAGAAGTTATAAAAAGTAACCAGGTAGAAATTCTGGAGTTAAAATTACAATAACTGAAATAAAAATAATTTCATTAGAGGGATTAATAATGGATTTGAGCAGGCAGAAGAAAGAGTCTGCAAACTTGTAGGTGAATGGAGATTAGTCAATATGAAGAGAAGAAAGGAAAAGGAATGAAGAAAATGAACAAAACCTAGGATACCATTGGGACACTATCAAGCATACTAACATAGACACAATGTCACTCCGATAGAAGAGAAAGGGTTAGAAATAACAGTTGAAGAAATAATGAGTGAAAACTTCCAAAATTTAATGAAAGACTAAAATCTACACATCCAAGAAGTGCAATGGACCCCAAATAAGAAAAACCCAAAAGAGATTCACATGAAAACTTATGCTAATCAAAGGGTTGGTTGCCAAAGACAGAGAGAAAACTGAAAACAGAAGAGAGAAGTGACTTGTTATGTGCAAGTGATCCCTAATCAGATTAATAACTGATTTCTCACCAGAAATCGTGGAAGCCAGAAGGTAGTCAATTGACACATTCAAAAATGTTAAAAGAAAACAGACCAAAAAAAGACTGTTAAGCAAAAATTCTATATCTGGTAAAACTATACATCAAACATGAAGGAGAAATTAAGACATTCCCTGAAGAATAAAAAGAGAGTTTGTTTCCAGTAGACCTGCTCTGCAATAAATGCTAAAAGAAGTCCTTCAGGTTGAAATGATAGGGCACTCGAGAGTAATTCAAATCTGCATGAAGAAATAAAGAACACCAATAACAATATATAAAAGTCAGTATAAATGTGTTTCTGGTTAGTAACTTATACATTTTTTCCTATATTATTTTTAAAAAACGACTACAGAAAACAATAATTATAAATCTATGTTGCTGCAAACACAGACACAAAGATGTAATTTGTGACATAATAACATAAAGGCTCGGTGGTGGAGATACATAGGAACAAATGTTTTATATATTGTTGAAACTAAACTGGTATTAATTCAAACTAGATTGTTGTAAATGAAGACATTAATTGTAATCCCCAAAGCAACAACCAAGAAATTAACTAAAAACATATATGGTAAAAGAAATGAGAAAGTAATCAAGTGGTATAAATCAAAATGGTATATTAAAAAATGTTTGTCTATCACAAAACTAGGCAGTAATGGATGAATTTGGGAAATGAAAGATATAAGACATATAGAAACATAGCAAAATGGCAGAAGTCTTTTCTTGTCAGTAATTTTGTCATATGTAAATAGATTAAACTCTCCAATGAAAAGGTGGAGATGGGCAGATGGATTAGAAAAAATGGATCCAACTATATGTTGACTACAAGAGAACCACTTTGAAATCAAAGATACAAATTGAAAGCAAAAGGTGGAAAATAGTTAATTTCATGCAAACAATAATCAGTAGATAGCTGGTGAGACTACCAGATAAAATAGACCTTACAACACAGATAGCTACAAGAGACAAAGAAAGATATTATATAACAACAACAAAAGGTGTCAATCCATTAGAAGATATACCGACTTTAAGTATATAGTACCTAATAGCAGAGTTTCCAAATTAATGAAGTACAAACTGACAGTTCAAGTAGTTCAACCATAATAGTTCAACGCTCCACTTTCTTTTTTTTTTTTTTAAAGATTTTATTTATTTATTTGACAGAAAGAAACACAGTGAGAGAGGGAACACAAGCAAGGGGCGTGAGAGAGGGAGAAGCAGGCTTCCCACCCAGCAGGCAGCCTGATGCGGGGCTCGATTCCGGGTCTCCGGGATCATGACCTGAGCTGAAGGCAGTCGCTCAACCAGCTGAGCCACCCAGGCGCCCCTCCACTTTCAATAATAGATTGAAAAACTAGACAAGAGATGAAGGAAATAGAAGACTAGAAAAATAAATTCATTAGCACTAACGAGACATATAGCAAACACTGCACTTAATAATAGCAGAATACATATTCTTTTTGATTGTACATGGGATACTCTGCAGGACAGAACATATCTTAGGCCACAAAACAATTATAAATAATTTTAAAAGTTTGAAATCATAAAGTATCTTCTCTAACCACAATGGAGTAAAATTAGAAATTAATAATAGAAGGAAGTTTGGAAAACCCACAATTTGGAGATCAAAAACAAACAGTGGGTTGAAAAAGAAATCGGAAGAGAAATTAGAAAACACTTTGAGATGAATGAAGACAAAAATAAAGTACCAAACACATCTTACAGAGCAAAGCAGTGCTTAGAGAGCAATTTGTAGCTATAAATGCTTTCATTAAAGGAAGAAAGATCTCAATTCAATAAGTTAAACTTTCACCTTAGGAAACTAGAAAAAGATCAAACTAATCTAAAGCAAATAGAAGAAATGAATTAATAAAGATTAGAGCACAGATAAATAAAATAGTGACGATACAAACAATACAAAGTCAATGAAACCAAAAGTTGCTTCTACAGAAAGATTGACAAACCTTTAGATAAATTGAGAAAGAGAGGAAGAAAAAGAAAGGCCTCAAATTACTAAAATCAGGAATGACAGGACACATTATTACTGACCGTAGAGAAACACAAAGCATCATAAGACAACACTGTAACAACTGTATGCTACTGAATTAGCTAATTTGAGCAAAATGGACAAATTCCTAAAAACATGCAAACTACCAAAATTAACTCAAGAAGAAATAGAAAATATGAATAGACTTATATGACAAGAGCTTGAATCAGTAATTAAAAACTTTCAAGCAAAGCCTGGAACCAGATAGTTTCACTGCTGAATTCTATCAAATGTGTAAAAAAGAATTAACACCACTCCTCCCCAAAATTTTCTAAGAAATTGAGGAGGAAGGGGTAGTTCTTAACTCATTCTGATGCCAGTGTTACCCTGATACCAATGCCAGACAAAGAAATCACAAGAAAATAAAATTGCAGACCAATATTTCTTATTAATAGAGATGCAAAAATTCTCAACAAAGTAGCAGCAAACTTAATCCAGCCACATATTCAAAAGATTATATACCATTATTAAATACGATTTATCCCAGGAACACAGGGTAAGTTCAACATAGAAAAATCAATCAGTGTAATGAATACAGGATTTAAAAAGCCCGTGATCATCTCAATCTAGGCAGAAAAAAAATTAGACAAGATCCAGCACCCTATAATGATAAGAATACACAAGAAATTAGCGACAGAAGGGGAGTCCCTCAACCTGATTTAAAAAATATGTGAAGAACCTACAGAAAATATACTTAATGGTCAAAGACTGAAATTATTCCCCCCCTAAGATCAAGAGCAAGGCAAAGATGTTCACTCTAATTACCTTTATTGAACATTGTACTGGTTGTTTTGGCTAAGGATA
>PITA01005960.1:25936-105034 GCA_004023965.1 Spilogale gracilis
AAAAAAAAAAAAAAAAAAAAAAAAAAAAAAAAAAAAAAAAAAAAAAAAAAAAAAAAAAAAAAAAAAAAAAAAAAAAAAAAAAAAAAAAAAAAAAAAAAAAAAAAAAAAAAAAAAAAAAAAAAAAAAAAAAAAAAAAAAAAAAAAAAAAAAAAAAAAAAAAAAAAAAAAAAAGAAAGAAAGAAAGAAAGAAAGAAAGAAAAAGAAAAAAGAAAGATATCCAAATTGGAAGGAGAAAGTAAAATTATCTCTATTGGCAAATGGCATGATCTGATAGAAAGAAAATCCCAAGAATCTACAAAACAAAACAAACAAAAAACTGTTATAACTAATCAATATATAAAATCAGTAGTATTTGTAAGAGCAGTATACAAAAATACGAAATCAGCAGTATTTCTGTAAACTAGCAAGGAATAAACTAAAAATGAAATTCAGAAAACCATTCAAATTATAATAGTATCAAAATGAATACAATGCTTAGGATTAAATTTAAGCTAAGAAGTGGAAGATTTGTACATTGAAAACAAGGAAACACTGTTGAAAGAAATTAAAGATGGCCAAATAAATGGAAAGACATGCCATGTTTGTAGGTTGGAAGATTTAATATTTTTAGGATGGCAGAACTACCCAAAAGAATCTACAGCTTTGATGTAACCTTTACCAAATTCCCAGTGCTCTTTCTACAAAAATGGAAACACTGGCCCTAAAATTCATATGGCATTGCAAGTGACCCTGAATGGCCAAAACAATTTTTAAAAAGAATATCATTGGAAAACATACACTTTTTGACTTCAAAACTTACTACAAGTTACAGTAATCAAAACAATGTGGTATTGTCATATGTATACAAATGGAATAAAATCAAAAGTCTGGAAATAAGCCTATATATTCATGGTTAATTAATTTTTGACAAGGGTGCCAAGACTATTCTGTGGGGCAAAGAACAGACTCTTCAATGTTGTTCTGGGCCAATTTGATATACACAACACAAAAGAATAAAACTAAACACTTCCTTAGTTCACATGATATACGAAAATTATCTCAAAATGGAGCAAAGATCTAATGTAAGAGATAAATGTATAAACCCTTAGAAGATAGCATAGATGTAAATGTTCATGACCTTGGGTTTGGCAATAGTTTCCTATGTATGACAGCCAAAGCAAAAGCAACAACAACAACAAATAAGGAAATTGGACTTCATAAAGGTGAAAAGCTCTTACTCATCAAAGAACACTATGAAGAAAGTTAAAAGACAACCCATAGAATGGAAGAAAATATTTATAAATCGTAAATCTGAGAAGGGACTAGAATACAGACTGTATAAATAACTTGTGAAACTGAACAACAAAAACACCACCCTTCCCCTCCCCAACCACAACTAAACAATGGGCAAAGGACCTGGATAGATAATTCTCCAAAAAAGATACACAAATAGATAATAACCACATAAAAAGATGCTTATCATCATCAGTCGTACATTGGGGTGAGTGTAAAATGGCATGGCCACTCTGGAAGACAGCTTGGTAATTCCTCAAAAGGTTAAACATCTAACATATGACCCCCAATTCTACTCTCAAGTATGTGTCAAACAGAATCAAAAACAGTGTTCAAGCAAGCACTTGCCCACGATTTTCACAGTAGCATAATTCATAATAGTCAGAAAGTGGAAATAATCCAAATGTCTATCAACTGAAGAATGGATGAGCAAATGTGTTACATCCCTACAACGAAATATTATTCCACTATAAGAAGAGGGGAATTACTGATACATGGTACAACATGGGTGAGCCTTGAGAATAGTCTTCAAAAGGGAAGAAGACAGACACAAAGAGCCACATATCATATGATTCCACTTATGGGGAATGACTGCTGAGAGGGTACAGAGTACTTTTCTGGGGTGATGGTAATGTTCTAGAGTTAGGTAATGGCGATGGTTGTACAACATTGTGATGTACCAGCAGCCACCAAATTGTATATTTTAAAATGATTAAAATATTGAATTTTATGTCAGGTGAATTTTACCTCAATTAAAAAAATTAGGGATACATTAAAAAAAAGGAATGCTTCAAATGAACACAAATGGAATAATGGTTTAAAAATGGCCTCAAATCATCTCGACTCTCTCTTCTTGAGTTATAGTCATTTCCTTAGTACTGCAGTTTTTGCAGTAGAGGCATCTATCATGCTGCTATAATTAACACAATCTCCTTGTGAAATTACATTTGCAAAACTATAGATGTGTTTTCAGTTGTCCTTTATTCTTTCCAGATAGCACACCGTCATCATGAATTATGCCAGGGATGGCAATAATTTAATCAATATTATAATTAAACAGTCCCCAGTATAAGTATATATTTATATACTATGGTGTTGACAACTGGCTTTTAAAAGAGTCTAGAGTTTAATAGTTTTGCGCATCATTTACAGTTCTCTTGCACCGCTGACATGATTGATTAGCACCACAATAAGAAATTATGTCTTCTGCAGAATCCATCCTGTATTGGGAGAATTGATTATATTTCCCTAGGGAGGTCAGCTCTCATAATGCAAATGTTAATTAATTTTTTGTATTAAAAGCTAAATACAAAGCTTGAATCACTTTTATTAGGAACTTCTTTTAATGAATTCACTGCCCTTTGAACCTAAACAGTTTATCTTTGGCACATGCATCCAATTAAAGAACAAAAACAATTGATTGTGCAATCGTCCACATGCGGTCTCCCAACTAGGCTACAGATATGCTGGGGTGATCTCTCAGGCATTGTTAAATTTAATCGTAGACTGTTAGCAGGTTTCCTTCCATCTATTTCTCTCTCTCTCTCTCTCTTTCTTTCTTTTTTCTCTTTCTCTCTGGAAAAAATACTTGGAAGCATAAGTCAGGAAGTTCAAACAAACAGCTTCATTTTATTCTTTCGTGTGAGTGTATAGAATGGAATGGAATTACATATGCTGTTTATTTCAAATATATTATACTAGAAAAACATCTTGTGAGAGATCATTATGGTTATGTAGATGATAGAATGGTCTATAATTAAACTAGAGAGCTGCTGGGATATATTTCATAGGCTTTTCTGGGTAATGAAAGTTCATGACTCTGATAGAGACCACCTCCAATGTATTTTACTAGAAACTTCACTGGAAATTGAAATTCAAATGTAGGAACGGTGGCTTGCAGTTGTCTAGTCTCTTTAATGGCCAGATCTGTCCGCAAGGCATGCAGAGTTTTGAAGCTCTGTTAAAACCTAGCATTTCTGTATGAAAACTCTTTTTTTTTTTTTTTTTAAATTAATTCAATGAAACATACTTTGGTTAACATCCTATTTAAATTCAGATTTCTGGAACCAAAGGTATCTAATTCAATTTTTCCCAGCATGGGATCATTGCCATGGTTTATTTTCTTAATGTTGTTTCTGTCTTCTTTTGAAAACTTTTGTAAGCCTGCAATTAGTCTGAAAAATCTCATTAGGTATCAAATGAGAAAACCGTTAAATGTGCTCACTGCAGAAAGCGTGCTGCATTTGGAAACCTACATTATTTGGTGTGTTTCACTTCAGAGTCCAGTGCTAACCAGGCTGTTAGAGGAGGCTTCATCAAGGAACCATCTCTCATTTCTGAATATATGCGGTTCATCTGTGTATAGTGATGGGGACAAATATTTTGGACCCTCTATTTTGGCTTAATTATTCCAAAGAGATTTTCTTTGACTGTATTAATTATTGATGGCTCGTAGAACTTCCTCTCTGATACTTCTGTGCAGGGTCTCACTGATGAAAAATAACAATTTGGGTGGACTGTCTTGAGTGTTACTCTTTCTATCCCCATCCTCCTCTCTACTGGTAAAATAAAGATTCATTTTCCTGATTTCTTATCTCGGTGCCTAAACTTTCTGTTGTTGTCTCACTCCTACAGTTCTTCAATATAATGTCCTACCAAGACACATTTCATCCAAACAGTACCTGGTTAGAGGCTCCTAGGAGGTCTAAACTCCCCACACCATCTTCCAATGTCCCCCGAAGGGGACAAATCATAGCTGTCCAAAGCTGATAGTGCAGAAAGTCTAACTCATGAATGTTGTATGCATTGTTGTAGTATAAAACTGTGTATTTTCAACAACCAGGTTTGTTTTGAGAGGGAGAGGAAGAAGAGGGGAGGGGCAGAGAGACTCTGAAGGAGACTCTACGTCCATTGTGGAATCCGACAGAAGGCTTGATCTCACAACCCTGAGATAGTGACCTGAGGAAACCAAGAGTTGGATGTTTAACTGACTAAGCCACCCAGGTGCCCCATTAAGAGCAATTTTTAATGATAAATCATGAAATTATAAATATTTAGTTTCTTACCTATTCTCATACTCTAAGGAAATAAGATTGTTGCCTGAGTTAGTGCTGATGTTGGAGGAACTGGAGAATAGCAAATAATAACCAGAGATCTCAGATAAATGTATCTACATAATAAAAACCTGGAGCAGGGAGGAGAGGGGTAAGAGACAGAAAGCCTCAAAATGTGGCTTAGTGAGAATGTTGGGAGGGCTTGGAGGTGGATGGGAGCTGCTGCAGCATGTTGGTAAAATGGAGAGAGAGAATAAGGGTTTTTAAGTTTTGTCTTACATTAACAACATGCTTTTCCTTTGATGATTTAAAATATCCAGAAAGAAAAAAAATACAGAAAGATATTGGAGTAGGTTAAATGCTTTTAAGTTATTTTGGTTGCATCTTTGAATGGCACTCAAAGTGGAACTGATTCAGTTCTATAGGTTACACAAGTATGACTATGAACGCCCTCTTGTGGGCATCTTGTCTACTACCTGCCTGGGCAAGTTCCTTCCTTCCTTCCTTCCTTCCTTCCTTCCTTCCTTCCTTCCTTCCTTCCTTCCTTCCTTCCTTCCTTCCTTCTCTCTCTCTCTCTCTTTCTTCTTCTTCTTCTTCTTCTTCTTCTTCTTCTTCATCTTCTTCTTCTTCCTCCTTTTTAGATTTTTAATTAAGTAATATCTACACCCAACGTGGGGCTTGAACTTACAACTCCAAGATCAAAAGTCACATGATCCACCTACTGAGTCAGCCAGGTGCCCGCTGGGCAAATTTTGTTATATGCCTCAGCCTTACACAATCTTTGACAAGTCCAATGAATTTCAAACCCTTCCTTCCGGATCAAAACCCCTCTCTTTTGAACAATTTTCTTGAGAATCTTGTTTTTTTTTTTGCCTATCTGTTGGGTTCATCTGGACTTAAGGTGACAAATTTTCCACCTGATATGAATTTCTAGAAAATATGTCTGGACTCGGGAAATTTTCCAATTGTGGACATTTCTGGTATCACGAATAACCAATGACTTTTTTTTTCCTGACCACCAAAATACATCAAATAAGAAACTACTACTTTGTACACTTCCCACTTGTTTCCCTATTCTTTCTTCAAAGAGATTTATTCCCTTCTGTATTCAGTAATAAGAGAGGCTATTAATTAAATATGAGTCCAACTATGAATCAAATATATAGCTAAATATTTGCTAAACATGACATTTTTCTAAGTGTGGGGTTATGGTAGAATGCAAAAAGACAGGGTTCTTACCTTCAAGGATTACATTACCCTCATAATCAAATGAGAATAACAAACAATAATCCAAGAATAAAACTGTGGAAGAAGCCAAGATGTCCTTCAACAGATGAATGGATAAAGAAGATGGGGTTCATATATACAACAGAATATTACTCAGCCATCAGAAAAGATGAATACCTAACATTTACATCAACATGGATGGAATTGGAGGGTAATATGCTGAGTGAAAGAAGTCAATCAGAGAAAGCTCATTATCATATGGTTTCATTCATATGTGAAATATAAGAAACAGCTCAGAGGATCATAGGGGAAGGGAGGGAAAACCAAATGGGAAGAAATCAGAGAGGGGGACAAACCATGAGAGATCCTTGACTCTGGGAAACAAACTGAGGGTTGTAGAAAGAGAGGTGAGTAGGGGTAACTGGGTGATGGGGGGCATGGTGTGATGAGTATTGGGTGTTATATGCAATCAATGAATCATTGAACACTACATCAAAAACTAATGATGTATTATATGTTGGCTATTGGATTTTTTAAAAAGGAACTGGATATATAAATGTATATTCATGAACTCTGCTAAGTGCTATGGAAGAAAGAGATAGGATGCTATGTGATCATATAATAGGGGACTCGTCCTAGTGTGTGATTAAGGAAACCTTTTCCAAAGAAGTATCAATAAAGAAAAGATCATATTTGTAGATAATAACTAGGCAAAGGGTATGAAGGGAGAGTGGTCAGGTCAGGCATAGGGAACAGGATGTGTAAAGGTCCTGAAGAGGCAGATCAAAGTGTGAAGTATTTGTTTAAGAAACAAAGAGAAATCAGTATGGCTAAAGAACTAGAAAGAGGTTAGAGAGAATCTGGTATGAGCTTGAAGAGACAGAGGGAAAAATCATGTTGGATTTTGTGGGCTACACTAGACTTTTTTGTCGTAAGAGCAGTGGAGATTCCTGATGTGTTTGAAGCAGAAAAGTAGCATGATCAGATTTGCTTTAAGAACATTTTGTCAAAAAAAGAGAAATGTTGGAAGATGAGATGAAGACTGTTGCCATGGTCCAGATGAATTGTTAGGTCATGATTGGTAATGTGGGTAACAGAATTCAGGGGAAGACTTGAAGGATGCATACAAGATAAAAAGATGTAAGACTGAACAATGAATTGAATATGGATATAAGGAGAAGAAGGAGTCAAGTATACCTCCCAGTTCCTAACTCCTGCACTGAACAGAGATTGGGCCCCTTCACAGAGGTTGGGGAAAATGTGAAAGATCAGATTGGGGTGGATGCAGTTTCACGATGAGGTGGGCTCCTAAATTAGTTCCATTTAGTCATGTGGCAATTTGAGTTGACTTCGAGTTACCCAAGTGGAGGGGATGCCATCTCTAAAGTGAAACTAATAATACTTGCCTTACAGGGTAGTTCTGTGTTTTACAAGAGATAGTGTAGATAAAGCACAGTGCCTGTCACTTAAAAAGCCCCCAGTAAAGGTGAGGAGATGGCTTGAGTACGACATTATGCATACATGTACATAGGGAAGCTTGTGTGCCTATACGTAAATAATTGAATTAATGCTCCCCATTTATATTTAAATTCAGCCAACGTAAGGTTACTATTATATAGAGGGTAGTTCTTGTGTTTCTTATTAACCTCTGAACTCACCAGTAATTTAATTCCAAATACAAGATAGACAAGATAATATATAGTCAACTTGTGTTATGCTATTTTATCTGTGCATTCATTTGAGCCTATGAGTTCACAAAGTCAGTTAAAAAATGGCACCCCGGTTCTAAATAATTACAGTATTTTAACTTTAATTTAATTACGGTGCATTGAACGGCAGACCTTTAAAACTGTGTGGTGATTTGCCTCAGTGAGTTAGACTAATCAGTACACCTCATTATACTCAACACATAAAAGGATATACGTCTCCCACTTTCTAACACATTCCTAATGTGCTCCTATGGTGCTATCAAAACTGGTGCATGAGCATTTGCAGCGCGTGTATTTTTTCCCTTTAAAATTAAAAAAAAAAATCCTCAAATGCAAGGTTTTGCAGAGAAGAGCTGTGGAGAAAGAAAGTAGGTGAGCGAAGAAACAAACTCTGTCCTGACAGCATTGGACTCTGAAGGAACCACAGTGTAGTGGTGACTTAATTTTTTTTTCTGACAGGTGACATAAAGATGATCTATGGAGTCATCACTATCTATATGTGGGTGGAGAAAGAATATTGGGAGACCCTAGGTGCAAATAACATTGCAGTGGACATGCAGGGGACACTCTCTGCATTTCTACGTGAAAGATTTCTACGTGAATGAATATTACATGTACCTTCTTTGAAAAGACCAGGATTAAATTAGTTTTATGGAAAGACTGATAAAGCTTTAATCAGCTAACATTAAGTGAAGATTTTTTTAAATAGAAGTTTATTCTAAAGGGAAACAGTTACCAAAAACCAAAACAATTTTTGAGCTATATCTCAAATTCTCCAATTATATAATTGGTTTACTGTATGCACACCAAGAGCAGGGAATGGGATGCAGGCAGAGAGATGGAAGAGGCAGGAGTCAAGCTTTTAAATGAAATTTAAACAGGATAAATTAAGTGGGGTGAATGGACAGTGAGAATGACTGGTCAGATGAATTTCATCATTCTTGACTTGACTGTGGGAACAGAAGATGAAATATTCTAGGCAGTCTATGACTTAAAAGATGTCCAAGCAAGAAATCTTTGGGTCCAAATGACCCCAGCCCCCTTACAAGATGGTGTGGAATAAACCTGCAGCCTGAACCCAGATATTTACCTGTGTAACAGAGCCATGGGTATCAAATAACAGTCCTATAATCCCCGGAATATTAAACAGTGATGCAGCTTTATTTATTTACTGATGAATTGCAGGAGATGGTCTGGCACCTGTGGTTTGGATAGAAATACACCATTGCTTTTTCTTATCCTGTTTCCAATATCCCCACATCCATTAGACTTTGGTTTGGACCTGCAGGAGCTAGGGCCTTCCAAAATTTTCTTAGTGGAAGAAAAAAATACTCCACTCTTAGAGCCACACAAGTGGGGTGGTGATGAAGGAGACCCAGAGCGTTCCACAGAGAAGGGCCTTTGTTTTCTGCTGCTGTGTGTTTTCCACAGCCACCCCTTGAGGATTCAGGCATTTCTCCTTCAATAAGCAGATATTGGAAACATCTCTCTGAATTATGAGAATTTGGAATGGAAATTGACAACTTATCTTCTCTTTTAGTTTCTCCTGCCCCCCCCCCCACAGGCCCAGTGGGCTTTCAAAAAAACACCTATAATTAAAGAGGGCTTAGTGGGAAGAATCAGATTTTTCCAGGATTTGAAGAAGTTGGGGTATCTCTGTGTTGGTAGGAATAATATTTCAATGTGGTGGCCACAATATCTAGTGTGTCACTTCCTGACTCTGTCCTACCTATGTCTTCAAACCAGGCAGAAATGTCTCCAGAATCTCGTCTCTGTCTTCTAGTTCATAATGTCTTTCAACTTCTTGAGTCTATTTTCATTCTCCTGGTCAGAAACAAAACAAATTCATTTCTATATGGGATCTCCAGTATTTTCTCTCAGTTCAGCCTGTATTACCTTGTAGGTAGGATTCTGACCTTGCATGGGACATATTATCTTATAAGAGGATGCATCTCCCCAGATGTCTTGCTTTCTTTGGACATTTTCTGTCTGCCTGAGACATTCTCCTCTATTTAATCCTTTCCTAGCTAACTCTTATGACTCTAATGACCAATATGACCAATTAGTAGACTCCTTCGGTTGTTCTTGCACCCTTCCAAATTAGATCAGATTTTATTTCTGTTTCTGCAGTTTTCCTTTTGCTTTCAACTCCCACCAACATCCTTTTCCTCTCTGTCTTTCTGTCTCTGTCTCTCCCCCCGCCACATACATACACATGCACACACACCAGCTAGAACATGGCATGCCCTCACTTGATACTTTTGGATGATTACATTAGGGCTTTCATCCCCTGGCTTCACTGTCTCTCTCTCTCTCTCTCTCTCTCTCTCTCTCTCTCTCTCTTTTTTTTTTTTTCCCTGTCTCGGCATTTCTAAAACTATTGGCATTTGGAAATTTCTTACACATACAATGGAACAAAAGGAATGCGTGAATGACAGGGGTGGGTCGCACTGCCTCTGACCTGCTATGATTTGCAGTCTTCCCTGGAAAGTATGGCTTTAGAGTTTAGAACACATGCTATTCCTACCAGGTATGGCTGGAGACATAGACCGCACATGTATGAGATCTCATTCATAGCATCATGGCACTTGTCAGGGATATAAATATTGCAACAATATAGTGCCTTGATTTTTATGATTATTTTCAATTTTTGGTGGCTGTCTCCATCAAGCCAGAGTAGCAATGACTTGTTAACACTCTGTGGATATATGGCTAGATAAGGAAGCTAAAATGAAATTTGTCATCCTGCATGGATATGATACTTTCATACCAGAGTGATGCCTGTTTTTAAACACACACACACACACACACACACACAGAGAGAGAGAGAGAGAGAGAGAGAGAAAGAGAGAGAGAGAGAGAGAGAAGAATTCATTTTCTCTTTTATTTTTTCTATTGCTGTCCTTAAAAATATTCTGGTTTATGTGACACAGAGATTTATTCTTATTCCAAATTTATAAACTGAGAGATTGAGGATAAGTTTATATAACTGGAAAGTGAATTCTCCTTTTTTAACTCCTGCTAAAGAAATAATGATACTTTTCTCTGCTTCCAACATAAAAACGTTTGAACATCGTTTAGTCGTGTTATGTGCTTTAAGTGTTTACTCTGGTAGGAGATTTATTTGTTGTTCTAGGTACAGAATATATATTTTTAAAATGTGTCTAGTGTTGATACAGACACATTCAATTACAACAAACAAAATAGTATTTTCAAATCCTAGGCCAACATCCCTTTAGAAAACACAGGCTCTGATTTCTGCGTCTGAGAAGAGCTGTCCCTAGTAGAGTGTGACTTCCTCTATACCCTTTGGGAGCAGAACAAAGTCGCTTAGGGAAAGACGAGGAGCATTAAGCTGGGTGCTTATCCAGAGTGGGGGCTGAAGAAAGTGAATGACAAGCTCCCACAAGATAGTACTTCCTCAAAGACACAGTGCATCTTATTAAATAGAACCCCGTCCCTCAACCATTGAGCACTGCCTGGTCGGAGCCCTCTGGAGAAAGATCATAGCCCTGTTACTTGATTGTGAACACAGAGTTCAAAGGCGTGTTCACAATCTTCATCTTCCCACCATATCTGGTCTCTTATCTCTCCAAACAGAGATGGCCTTTGCCCAGAGGGACCCTGGCAAAGTCCCTTCTATCCTCATTTTTCTCCTGATTTTCTTTTCTATTCTTAGTACCTTATCTCCCACTATTCCTACCTACTCCTGCCAGTACCCTTGATCAAACCTTCCAGAATCCTACGTGCTTTGATTCAGAGAAAGCATTTTTCTGTCCACCTCCTCTGTTTCTTTCCCCACCCCCAGCTTTATTGAGGCATAACTGGCATGCAAAAAACTGCATGTAATTAATGTATCAGTTTGGCAAGTTTGTACATATAAACTTACATTACCATTGCCAAAATCTAGGCACTAAACATATCCGTCATCTGTGTCTTTTGGTTTTGTTATTTTTGTGGTAAAAACACTTAACATGATATCTACCCTTTTAACAAACCCTTAAGTACAGGGTACCCTCTTGTGAACTGTAAGAACTGTATTCCAGCAGACCTCTGGAGCTTACTAATCTTGTATAACTGGAACTT
Organism: Spilogale gracilis; assembly: GCA_004023965.1. Lineage (NCBI taxonomy): Eukaryota > Metazoa > Chordata > Mammalia > Carnivora > Mephitidae > Spilogale > Spilogale gracilis. The sequence goes on from PITA01005960.1 coordinate 37,284, forward strand.
TATACCCATTGAACAACACGTCCTCTTCCCTACCCCATCCCCAGTAACCACCATTCAATTGTTTAGTTCTTTACCTTTGACTATTTTTAATGCCCCCTGTACAAGGAATCATGTAGCATTTGTCCTCTGTGATGGACATAGTTGACTTTGCATAGTGGCTTCCAGGCCCACCCATGCTGTTGCAGGGATCAACCCTTTTCCCAGTTTTAATGTGGAGTGACCATGACCAGTGGCTTCTAGCATCCATTAGACTGACAAACAGATCTTCAGTAGTCTTGATCTTCCTCATGTGGTATAACTTGGAGGCAAAAAGCTCCTTTCCCACCATGCATGAGAATAGGAAGGAAATGAGGGATGAAGGGAAGAGATAAACCACATTGTCACATTAGGCATTAACTTTTACTTCAACAGCCATGAGTTTGGGCTATTTTTTTTTAGAATTTAAAGTAGTAGTAAATTAATCTACCTGAGCATTCTTGAGATCTTGGTTTTATAGGAAAGGTCTTCTGTGAGTCCATTTTATTTTTACTTTTTGACATCTGCTTTTTCACCAGAAAATGATATCTCTTCCTTTGCTCATAAAGCAAGAGAAGACAGAGTTAAAAAGAGGTTAAATCATTTGTTAAAATTCCTCTCCTGAGTGATCTGCAGAATAGGGGTTAGAATACAGAATCCCTGGTGTGTAGGAGACATTAGCCCAGGTAACCCTAATTTCAGACAGATCCCTTCAAGTAGAGCTAAATTTTATGCAAATTCTCATGGCATCTATTTTGCGAACAACTAAGGAATATGAAGAAAAAGTCTTTGACCCACTTTACAAGCCAAACTAGCTGATGCAAGTAGTGGTCGATGCCCTGCGTTCTGCTTGTGTAGAACTGAACATTTCTAGGTGGGTAATGAAATTCAACCAAAGGTTGTGTCACAGCTAAAACTCAAAATACCAGATCTGGTCCAGTCCTTCAATATCTGACTGGGCAAGATGGAGACCTGTGCCTCCTCCTGGTGGGGTAGGGGTGGGAGGTGATGGGGAGGTGGGGAAGTGGGGTTGGTGGGGTAGAGGTGTGTTGGTCTCCATGGCTTTAGTAGTTAGCCTGTCTATGGTCTGCAGGAAGCCTGACATTTTCACAGGAAATGCAGAGAAATGACTTATTGGCAGACATTGCTGAATTTGAAAGGTGTGATTAATGATTACAGTTGAAGAGACTGCTTATTCTACAAGCTCTGCGGTGGCCCCTTCCTCCCAGCCAAGTCATTAAGTAAACAGGGTGTCCTGGAATCCCAACTAACTTATCTCGCCTCATTTACATATTTTGGTTTACATTTGTTAGATTTCCCTACTTCATTCTTACTTTTCTAAGGTGTGATATTCTTGATTCACAGAAATGGATCAGTGACTCAAAAGTTGTGAACTGAAGCATGAAAGTAGTGATGAAAACAGTAAAGCAAATACCACAATTTCGAATAACATCATAAATATAAATAGTGAGCAGGGCTTAGATGTGGATATAGAATGTGATGCTGTGTGTGCAGAGATAACTGGATTTCTAAAGGTGATGCGTTTTCACTAGCTATAAAAGAAAAGTGCAAATAAGAACAACGGATGTCTGAAAATCTGATTTTGTTGGACCAAACTTACATTTTACCTTAAGATTTCACTGCTCTGTCTGATAGGAAACTGTCAAAGAGTGGCATGGAGACACCAAATTTTTGAATCAGTCTGGAGCAAAATCACCACGCTAGGTTTATCAATATTTTCTTCAGAACAAAGAGAAACTAAATGCTTTCCACCACTCAATGGACAAATTTTATTTCTGAAGGCTGAGCAAAAAGGACATTCAGAATTTACCTCCTTGTAGGGAAAAAAATGCAAAACAAAACTCTATGCCAGTCCCAATGTGGTTGAAAAGCTTATAAAATCTGATGACAAATATTATGCTTGGAGTGAAAGTAGGATAAGCTACTGGAAGAATCTTTTATCAAAGGATGCTGTTGGATGTCATATAATATCAATGGCAGGGAACCAGATATTTTGTTTTATAGTTACCGAGGTCACTGATGTGCAGAATGTGTGAATCAACTCCTGCCAAGTAGGAAAACAGAGCAAATATTTACTGAGAACTTTATCTGTGCTCTTTGCTTTACATGTTCTATCTCATTTAATCACCCCAAGCCCTCAAAAAAAAAAAAAAAAAGGTTCTGTTGGAAAGGGCTTCATCACTAACAGTCTGTCTTTTTTCTAGTACTTTCTTTTTTTTTTTTTACTCAGTGTCAAAACACTGAGTGAGAGACAATGAGGTGCATTGGAAACACACACACACACACACACATACACATTCCATGTAGAAAACAATATGACATAGAAAATGCAATAAAAAGAGAATTCAAAATACATTTGTCATTATTTCTCAAGTTGAAATATCTGACCCTCTACATTTTGAGAATAATACAACTTTGGTGGAAAGTTGATTGTGGTTTAAAAAAAAAGCTCTGTATTCCGGATTTATGTTTTATCTGACTCTATGTAATTGGTAGTATTCATTTTTATATATTTTATTTGTAGTCAATTTCCTAATTGTGAAAAACATTTTAAAAATGTACTAAAGTGAGTGGTTCACTTATGTGCCAAATGTTGATTGAGGGATCTACAAGCACAAAAATCATTGAGAAACACAGTGTAACAGAAAAAAGACAAGACGATGGGTTCTATTTCTGACTCCAAGATAGTACAGCTTTGACACTTAGGCTAATTAGTTACCTCCCCACTTTTAGGTACTTTCATCTTTAAAATAAAAAGGTGAGGGGCGCCTGGGTGGCTCAGTTGGTTAAGCGACTGCCTTCGGCTCGGGTCATGATTCCAGAGACCCAGGATCGAGCACCACATTGGGCTCCCTGCTCGGTGGGAAGCCTGCTTCTCCCTCTCTCACTCCCCCTGCTTGTGTTCCCTCTCTAGCTGTGTTTCTTGCTGTCAAATAAATAAAATCTTAAAAAAAAAAAAGGTTAATTATTTTTTTAAAATTTAGAATTAAAAAAAGAGGTGATTTTCATCAGTGTTTCTCAACTTCAGTAACACTGATGTCTAGGGCCAGATAATTCTTTGTTAGGAAAGAAGACTTTCTTGTGCATTGTGAGATGTTTAGTAGCAGCCCTCGTCTCTACTTTCTAGAAGCCAATAGCACCCACTCCTCTTTCCCCACATTATGAGGACCAGAAATGGTATTTAGGCAGAAATGTATTGAGGGGGTGCAAAATGGCCCCCATTTGAGAATTGCTACCTTAGTGATTCTCCAAGGCCAAATCAACTTTAAATTTCTACTAATTTATGAACTCTCGCTGACATGTAGTTTGTGACTTTAGGAACAAAGACTTGATGATTCAGGAAATTCTCAATTTTTCCAGATGGCAGATAATACTAAAATTAAGAAATTGTTTTTGAAAGCATGGCATGAGAAAAAGCCAAGGATGTGGCTATAGAGCATTTCACTGAAACCTTTTGCTGAAACTTTGGGAGATCAAAAGTTCAGAATACTCAGTAGCAGATTAAAGGTCCCAGATCTTCTCAATCAAACCAGAGGGCCCTAGAAAGCTGAAGGGCACTGCCTTTTCGCCATCTCAGCAGAAGCTAAACATAGCGAAGAGATTATCCATAGATAATCTGTGGACTAACCTTTCATCTAGTGAAGTGAACATCCATGAAATCCATGCCCACGAGGTTCTGGAGAATTTTATGTCAGCAGAAACACTGCCAGGTTGGGCTGAAAAGCATCGAGAGATTGCAAAAGCTCTCAGACCCAACATTCTCTTGAGAGGAGGCAGGCAGATGAAACTACTCAGCTGAAATTTCATTGCTGCCATTTTCACGAAAAAAAAAAGCAAGACTGGGAAAGAAGAACCAGGAGCACAGACAGTGAAGCCCAGAGCACAGGTGTCAGAGTTGAGAGCCACACGTGAAGAAATTTGACCAGCTGGATTTCGAAACTGTTTGTAGCAATGACTACTTTTTATTTTCCATTTTACTCCCCCCCCCTTTTTTTTGCATCTGCGTATCTATAACTGTTATGCTAGGCTTTCCCCACCATCATATCTTAGGAGCATAAAACACTTCTTTAATTCTATAGTACCACAGATAGAAAGAAATGGTGGTCAGGAGCTTCACATGTACTGATTTAGATGATTGAGCTGATGAAATTTTGAACTTTTAAACTGATAAGATTTTGGACTTTCAATTAATACTATAATAGGATGAGACCCTGGGAAACCTTGAGAGGGTGTGAATATATTTTTTATTGTGGAGCCATGTGAACCTTTGGTGGCTGGAACATGAACAGTTGTCATAGAATTTCTAAAGTCCCCTCCACTCCCCCAGCAAATATGTCCTGCCCTAATCATTGGAACTGTATATTGGAACTAATATTGGAAATATAATGAGCTATCACTCCCATGATTGTTATGTCATATGGCACAGTTGACTTTATGATAGGGAGATTCACAAGTGATCCTGATTTAATCACACAACCCCTCAAAAGCAAAAGAGGAAATCGGAGAGATCCAAAGCATTCAAGTTGCCATTGTTTATTGAAGGTGGGTGGGTTCACATGAAAAAGAATATGGGTGGCCTTAAAGAGTTGCATGAACCTCCTCTCCCCTGGGGGCCAATGGTCAGCAGAGAAATGGGGATCTCAGTCCTACAACTGCAAGGAACTGGATTCTGCCAACTTGAAAGCTAAGAATCCAGTCTGACTGACCCCTTGATTTAAGTCTTGTAATACCCTTAGAGCAGAATTCTGTTGAGCACCAGGACTTCTGAGTTATGGAACAGCTAATATATAGCTGTTGTTTTAAGCTAAGTTTGAGATTATTTGTTAAGCAACAATAAATGAATATATATACTAAATGTAAAAAGAGCTGCTGAAAGATATGATTTAAATAGCAAAATAATACCATAGTGGAAGATAACAATGAAGCACACACAACAAAAATCTTTCAGAGCTTTAAAATATGAATTCCCCTAAAATATTCAGAGAGGAATTGAAATGGAGGATGGTCATTGTTCAAATGTAAAAGAGTGGCTTATAATATCAAAAGGAACAAATATCCTCCAATAAGCATAGAGGAATGGAAATAATGACAGACATGCAAAAAACAAAACAGAACAAAACAAAAAGACTGACAGAAAAAGGAATAAAACAGAATAAATGACAAGAGAACAAAAATTATGAAACCAACGGAGAAGAAAGAAAGAAGGGATAAAAGATAAAATCAGGAGAGATTGTGCTTTACTTTATGAAAATCAATTAAAAAATGTATGGTGGAAAGAGTAACTTTACAGGAAAATATGATCTACCCCAAAAGACCCTAGTACCAATAGAAAGTATAAAAAAAGCAGTTTCCCTTGGAAAAAAAATATGCAATGCTGTAAAAGAGCTACATCATAAAAAAACATCGGTCCCAGAAAAATTCTACCAAATCTTTCTAGGTCACCTCAGTGCTGTTTAAAATGTTGTTGAATATACAGAAAAAAAGAAAACTTCTAAATTCTTGTAAAGAGAAAAATATACATCACACTTGATACAGATCATATGAAAAAGAAAACCATAAATTAGTCTCAGTACAGCTATCAGGCAAAATTCTTTAAAAAATTAATAGATAGATTCCCATAACACATTAAAAATAACATATCATTGCAAAGTGGAGCTTATTTTAAAAATGTAAGGATGATTCAATATTAGAAAATCTATAAATTATCTAGAAATAGAATGTCAAAAATCTGAACAATTCATCATATTAATATATCAAAGGAAAAATCAGGAATGTTTCTGTAGGTGTCTGAAAAGGGTTTCACAAAATTTAATACCCAGTCCTGATAAAACCAATCAAAAGAATAGGAATTATAGCTACTTCTATGCCAAAGTTATATATACATATATATGTATAATCTCTGAAACCTGCTTTTTAATGGGGATACATTAGGGATATACCTGTTAAAGGGAGGAATGAGATAAGGATGGCCAGTATGACAAATACAATTAAATTTGGCTTTTGTATGAGCCACAAAAATCAGATAAGAAGGAATTAGATGCATCAGAATTAGAAAGAAAGAACCAACTTTTAAAATAAAATATCTGGAAAACTCAGAAAATTGGGAGAACTATTACAAACAAAATAATGTAGTAAAAAAGTAAGATATGAAATTAATACCTAGAAATTAATAGAGCTTTGCATATATAAAAATTAGAAGAGATAATGGAAGAGAAGCCCCAACTAAAATCACAACAAAGAAAACGAGATACCTAGTTATAAACTTAACATGAGGAGAAATTTTAAATATCCATGAAATATCCCAAATTAGATTTGAACAAGTGGAAAAACTTAACAATGTTCTTAGCTAAAAAGTCTCAGTATCAGAAAAGTATTAATTCTTCCTAAATTATTTTATAAATTGAACACAATCTCAGTAAAAATTCAAAGACTTTTTTTAATGCAACTAGCCAAATTTTGAATTTTCCATAGAAAAATAAGCAAGAAAAGATAGGCAAAAAACCAAAAAGACAAACAAAAAAGCACTGAAAAATCAGTGTCTTGTGAGTGGTGACCTGCCCTGTCAGATGGTCTGATATGTGATAAATCCTTTACGTGAGTATGACATTGGTTCATGAATAGACAAATAAAATGTGACAGAGAATTGACCCCAATGCACATGGAATTGGTGGATGATAAAAATGATTTTTTTGTATATTTAGGGAAAAGCTGGACTCTTAAATTAATGGTGTTGAGACATTTGGAAAAAGAATCAATTAGATCTGTACCTCACATTGTATACCAGGATAAACTCGAAAATGATCAAAGACCTGAATGGAGAAATATAAAGCATACAACTCCTGAAAGCAGGCATGAATGAAACCTCAGCAAACTGGAAGTAAGGATACCTACTAGCTGGGACTAAAAATCAATAAGAAATTAAAATAATTGGATCCAATTACATTTAAAGAAGTGATTTAAAAAAAACCTGGCATGATTAAAATCACCAGAAGAAAAAAAAAAAGTATATTTTGCAATTTACACAAAGGGCTATTATCCCTAAAATATAAATAGCTACTAAAATGGAGGGGGAAAAGAGTAATAACCCAATAGAAAAATGGGCCAGATATATAAACATGTAATTCATAGAAAAATAGAATTGTAAATGACCTTTAAACATATGACAATCATTAATCTCACTGTAAATAAAAGAAGTACAAATTAAATTATATTGCCATTTTTCATGGATCAATTTGATGAAAATCTGAGAATTTAGAAATGGAGAATTTTGGTGAAGCCATGCGGCAACAATGACTCATATATTTTGGGGAAATGTGTCAGACAGCGCCTGTGTAAGGGCATTTGGTAATATCTAGAAAAATTATATATGCATATATCTTTCTCAGCCACCTCCCTTCTAGTTTAGCCTAAAAATATAGTAGAGAAATGTGAAATGATGTATATTCAAAATTATTCACTGAGGCATTTTTTTTTTAATAGCAACAAAGGATCAAAATCAACCCCAAGGTTCATCAAGTGGGAGACTGATTGAATATTGTGTAGCTCTAATAAAAGAATAAGAAAGAAAAAAATAAAAAAGAACAAAGAAGGTCTTCATTCACTCATGTGGCTTGAGAGCACACATGTTTTTAAGGGAAAAGAGATAAGTACAGAAAAAAAAATATGTATATTTTGATAGCTGAGATGTATATTTTGGTGGCTGAGAAAGATACATGCATATATAATTTTTCTAGATATTATCAAAAATATGTATATATGACATGCTACCTTTTGTGTAAGAAAAGGGGTTAAAGGTATAAATGCAAATGTAAATAAGTAACCTGAAAAAGAATTACTATAGAATTAACTAACAGTGAGTAAAAATTATTGCCCTTAAGAGAAGGAAGCAATACAAAGCAGAGGACAGAGGGAAGTGTGGCTTCTATGAGTGTAATTAGTTACATGGTTTTGAATTGTGTAATAAGATTTTACATATTCAAAATTTAAATACAGTCAAAAAAAAAGGAAGGAAGCAACTCCTAAAGATTGAAAAAATTATAAACATCTGTTACTGACAGTGACACAGAAAGAATATTTTCTCACACATTGGTGGTGTGAATTAAAACATTGTTTTGAAAGCCACCTGCCTGGTGATAGCTATTAAAATTGTGTGTGTGTGTGTATGTGTGTGTGTGTGTGTGTGTGTTAACCTAACAACTCCACTCCTGGATATCCATACCAGAGAAGTAATACATGTATATTGACATTTACTGTAGTAAAAATCTACAGGTGAAGTTCTTGTTTTTATGGGAATGATTGACAAAATCATCATCTATCTACAACATGGAATATTATACAATATTAAAAAGAACGAATCATAACTGAGAATGATAAGATAGAGAAAAGTGTGTATAACATAATCTTATTTTTATAAAACAAGCAATGAAGAAAGACCATGTAGATATGTATGTGTGTGTGAGAGAGATTTTATGGTTATGAGGAAGGTCATGAGGACTACAAAGGAAGAGAAATTACCTGTGGGGTTGGGGCAAATTCCTTTGGGAATGGGGAGGGCCACGCAAAAACAAAAACAAAAACAAAAACTGGGAACAAAAAACTGTTCTAAAATGGGTGAAAACAAACAAAGTGTGCTTGCCTCTACACACTTTGACTGCATTTTGCTTTTCTGTGAAATGTGGCAAAATAGGCCCACACTTAAGAAAAAGCATGCAAGTATAAGCTTAGATATGGTATGCATAATTAATGTTGACCCAAGCCTTTGAAAAGAAAGACAAAGTATGAGAGGAAAGCAAAAAAAGTAAAAGGGATCAGGACTGGAAGACCGTGGAGGAAAGAGAGACCAGGAAGAGCAAGGGAGGTAGGAGGCTTCCAGAACAAATGCTCCAGAGGCCAAATGTGGGCCTCAGGTTATAGGACATGGCCTGGAGAGATAGTTGTTAGCTTCTTGCTTGGTGATAATCTACTTCAGCAAAGCCTTTCCTCTTGATTCAAGCAGAAACGATTACTGCCTTCCTAATATCACCTGTGATCTAGTGTACCTGCAAACATCCCATCGTGTTGTAACTTCTCTCCTTTGATCTCTCCTCATCTTCATTATTGACACTTTTGTGAACTTGGCCTATCTGCCAGTGTCTTACACAGAGAAAGCATTATACCAATATTTACCAAATGGATTGTTTAAGTTAAATAGTTGAGGTTAGAACATAGGTCTTCTTTCTCTGTGGTCATGCTACTGCCCTGAAAATAATTTACATTACAGAATGGAGATGCTATCGGAAGTTTCTGAAATACTTATTTGCAGTAGCCCCAAAGAGCAGAGATTCTCTCCAGGGAAGTAAAGAAATAAGCAGGAAGGAGGAAAAGAGTGAGACCCATTCTTTAGTCTGTGGCTGCTGGGAAGCTCTGTATATAAATAGAGAATAGTTTAATGGAATAGCTAAACCGTCCGGTCTCCTATTTGGGCAACCACACCTGGGGAAAGGACTGGAGTATTATCCTCTTTGATCCTAGCATTCGTGAGTTCAGAAAGGTCAAATCTAGGGAACTGTGACAAAGGTGATTTCTTCCACCTTAGGGCCCCCAGAAGTGACCTGTGCTGTGAACCAACTCCACTCTAAGGGGAGAAAGACCCGGGCTCTGGGAAACTGAAAGCTCCTTTCCGCTCTCCATATTTCCTTTTGCCTTCTTTCCCCATTCTCCAAAGAGATCAGATGTCTGTGCTACACGTCCTATCTCTTTCACACACCGAGAGTTGTGCAAAGCATTTCCATTACCACCGTGTTATTCCCCTCATTCCTTATTGAAACCACAAACTTTGGGGCTTGAATTGCCTGCGTGTGGTCTTCAGTCATTCTAAAAATACTAAATCTGTTGAACAGCTTTGAATCATAGGAGTGGAGTGATAAAATGTATGCCTTTCCCTTTCAGGGATCTAGGTGAATAAATATCTCTTAAACAATAAAATATTATAGCTTCATTCTTTTCAAATGATAAGTTCCCTATATGAAGTTGAAAGTCTAAGAAAAATGTTATTTTTTTAAAAGATTTTATTTATTTATTTGACAGAGAGAAACACAGCTAAAGAGGGAACACAAACGGGGGGGGGGGGTGAGAGAGGGAGAAGCAGACTTCCCGCCGAGCAGGAAGCCCAATGTGGGGCTCGATTCTGGGCCTCCGGAATCAGGACCTGAGCCTGTCGCTTAACCAACTGAGCCACCCAGGTGCCCAAAAAATGTTATGTTTTAATAATACTGTATTACTTAACCATATCAATTGCTTCATCCAGATATTATTGGAGTGTATGGATTTCTTGCCCACATATTTCTTTTCTTATGCATGTGGTTTTGAAAATAGTTTGAAATCTCCAGTCCTGAAAGTAGAGTAATGATGAAGGTAGCCCTATTTAAGAACCATCTCAGAATAAACCATATGTAGAAAAACAGAACCAATAGGATATATATAAATCAACAAAATTTTGATTATGATTCTATTTATGTATAGAGATATTTTATGCATATATGTATACCCATATAAACATGCAGATACACAGAGAGAGAGGAGGAGAAGGAAGAGCAGGGGCAGGAGAAAGAGAAGAAGGAATTATAATTACAGAGGTTGGAAACTCCCAAGATCTACCATCTGGAGAACCACTGGTGTAGTTCCAGTCTGGGTCCAAAGACCTTAGAACTTGGAGAGCTGCTGATGTAAGTTACACTTATTTGAAGGCAGGAGAAGATCAATTATTCAGGCAAAGCTCCCTCTTACCCAGGTTGTTTTTGGTTTCATTCAGGTCTTCACCTGATTGGATGATGCTTATCCACACTGGGGAGGACCATCTGCTTTGCTTAGTCTACCAATTCTGATGTTCATCTCACCCTGAAACACCCTCAGAGACACATCTATAATAATATTTGATTAAATGTCTGGACACATTTTGGCCTGGTCAAGAAAACATAAAAATTAACCATCACACCACATGAACCACAGCACACTCATAAAAAATATCCTTTGCATTAAAGGTGTCTGACCTCCCTCCAATCACAATCATATAAGAGAGTAAAACTGGAAGATATGGGCCAAAAAGCCATTTTTTATGCCCTGAGACTGACATGAGAAACCAATTGTGTTTTATCTGTATAGTTTATTTCATCTATTGTTTGGATTGGAGTTCAACATAAATCTTAATTTGGCACCATTTTGGTGAAATTCTAAGTCTTATTATTACATCGATCCATTGCTCTTATTTAGAAATGTTTTATGTAATAATTTTCTAAGATAGTTTTTTATTTTATTTTATTTTATTTTATTTTACTTTATTTTATTTTATTTTTTCAATGTTTCAAGATTCATTGTTTATGCCCCACACCCAGTGCTCCATGCAATACGTGCCCTCAGTACTCACCACTAGGCTTTCCAATCCCCCCACTCTCTCCTTTCCAAGACACTCAGTTGTTTCTGAGTCCAAAGTCTCTCATGTTTCGTTTCTTTCCCTGAATTACCCTACTTCCCATTTCCTTTCCTTCTCCTACTGTCCTCTATATTACCCCGTATGCACCACAAGTAAGGGAAACCATGTGATACTTGACTTTTTCTACTTGGCTTATTTCACTCAGAATAATCTCTTCCAATCCACTCCATGTTGCTACAAAAGTTGGATATTCATCCTTTCTGATGGAGGTGTAGTATTCCATTGTATATATGTACCACATCTTCTTTATCCATTCATCTGTTGATGGGCACCTTGGCTCTTTCCATAGTTTGGCGATTGTGGCCATTGCTGCAATGAACATTGGGGTACATATGGCCCTTCTTTTCACTGCATCTGTATCTTTGGGGTAAATACCCAGCAGTGCAATTGCAGGGTCATAGGGTAGCTCTATTTTTAATTTGTTGAGGAATCTCCATACTGTTTTCCAAAGCAGCTGCACCAACCTGCATTTCCACCAACAGTGTAAGAGGGTTATCCTTTCTCCGCAGCCTCTCCAACACTTGCTGTTTTCTGTCTTGTTAATTTTGGCCATTCTGAATGGTGTAAGGTGGTATCTCAGTGTGGCTTTGATTTGAATTTCCATGATAGCTAGTGATGCTGAACATTTTTTCATGTGTCTGTTAGCCGTTTGTATATCTTCTATGGAGAAATACCTCTTCATGTCTCCGGCCCATTTTTTGATGTGTTCATCTTCTTTTTGGATGTTGAGTTTGAGTAGTTCTTTATAGATCTTGGATACCAGCCCTTTGTCTGTAGTGTCATTTGCAAATATCCTCTCCCATTTTGGTGGGTTGCCTCTTTGTTTTTTTGACTGTTTCCTTTGCTGTACAGAAGCTTTTTATTTTGATGAAGTCCCAGAAGTTCATTTTCGCTTTTGTCTCCTTTGCCTTTGGAGACATGTCTTGAAAGAAGTTGCTGTGGCCGATGTGAAAGAGATTACTGCTTATGTTCTCTTCCAGGATTTTGATGGATTCCTGCCTTACATTGAGGTCTTCCATCCATTTCGAGTTTATCTTTGTGTGTGGTGTAAGAGAATGGTCTAGACCATTTCCTTCTTCTATATATAGCTGCCCAATTTTCCCAGCACCATTTATTGAAGAGATGCTCTTTTTCCCACTGAGATATTTTTTTCTGCTTTGTTGAAGATGATTTGGCCATAGATTTGTGGGTCCATATCTGGACTCTCTACTCTGTTCCATTCGTCTATTTGTCTGTTTGTAGTACTAGACAGAAACTAGACAGTACCATGCTGTCTTGGTGATCACAGCTTCGTAATCAAGTCTGAAGTCAGGTAACATGTTGGGAACATTGTTCCCAACATTGTTTTTCTTCTTCAACAATTCCTAGCGGGGTTTTTTTCAGTTCCATATAAATTTTAGGATTGTTTGTTCCAATGCTTTGAAGAATGTTGGTGGAATTTTGATCAGAATGGCATTGAAAGTATAGATTGCTCTGGGCAGTATAAACATTTTAAAAATGTTTATTCTTCCAATCCATGAGCATGGAATGCTCTTCTTCCATCTTTTTGTGTCTTCTTCAATTTCTTTCATGAATGTTCTGTAGTTCCTCAAGTACAGATCCTTAACGTGTTTGGTTAGGTTGATTCCTAGGTATCTTATGGTTTTTGGTGCTATAGTAAATGGAATTGATTCTCTGATTTCCCTTTCTATATTTTTATTGTTAGTGTATAAGAACGCAACTGATTTCTGTGCATTGATTTTGTATCCTATCACATTACCGAATTGTTGTATGAGTTCTAGTAGTTTGGGGGTACAGTCTTTTGGGTTTTCCACATAGAGTATCATGTCATCTGGAAAGAGAGAGAATTTGACTTCTTCTTTGCCAATCTGAATACCTTTTATGTCTTTCTGTTGTCTGATTGCTGTTGCTAGGACTTCTAACACTATGTTGAACAACAGTGGTAAGAGTGGGCATTCTTCTCTTGTTCCTGATCTCAGAGGGAAGGCTGTTAGATTTTCCTCATTGAGAATGATATTCACTGTGGGTTTTTCGTAGATAGATTTTTATGAGGTTGAGGAATGTTCCCTCTATCCCTCTACTTTGAAGAGTTTTAATCAGGAACACATGTTGTGTTTTGTCAAATGCCTTTTGTGCATCAATTGAGAGTGCTATGTCGTTCTCCTCTTATTGATTTGTTCTATCACATTGATTGATTTGCGAGTGTTGAACCTCACCCTTGCGTCCCTGGGATAAATCCCACCTGGTCGTGGTAGATAATCTTTTTAATGTATTGTTGGATCTTGTTAGCAAGAATCTTGTTAAGAATCTTGGCATCCATATTCATCAGAGATATTGGTCTGAAGTTCTCCTTTTTGATGGGGTCTTTGTCTGGTTTAGGGATTAGAGTAATGCTGACTTCATAGAAAGATTCTGGAAGTTTTTCTTCTGCTTCTATTTTCTGAAACAGCTTCAGGAAAATAGGTGTTATTTCTTCTTTGAATGTTTGGTAGAGTTCCCCAGGGAATCCTTCTGGTCCTGGGCTCTTGTTTTTTAGGAGGTTTTTGATCACTGCTTCAATCTCGTACTAGATATAGGTCTATTCAGATTGTCAATTTCTTCCTGTTTCAATCTTGGAAGTTTATAGGTTTCCAGGAATGCATCCATATCTTAGATAGTTTTTAATAAATTATCTGTAGACAGTTTTTTCCTCAAGATAATTAATTTTATATTTTCTCCCCGTCATTAAATATTTTAAATATACAAGTCTGTTGGCATTTAGTACTGTCTATCACAGCAGTGCCAAAAAAGCCTGCAGAATCTTGTTTTCAGAGATTTTGTTCACAAGCTTCCTTAATAGGGTATAATTTGCATAAAATAAGCTTAAATTGATTACATATTTCTGATAAGGTTTTCCATTTCACAAGACTTGAGTTGAGAGAAGGCATATGTTTGTCACCACTGGCTGGTTTTCCTCCCTCTGGGAAAATGGCTGTCTGCCACCCTCAGACCAAAACAATGTACTAAAGTCATGAAATAATTTTTCGGTGTTCCTTTTAACACTGGTTATGCATTCCATCACTATTAAATTTGTACATACCTTATTAGCAACCTTCAACCAAATAAAGATAAGCAAAAGGAGAATCAAGAAAAGGAAAAAGCTTTTATAAATGATTTTTCAAACCCTGAGCTTTAATACAAATGGCTTTAGAAGTGAACAAGATATGAACTTGGGAAATGTTTGTTTGGGATTTGGGGGGCAAATCACAATGGAAGGTATTCATTCAGCCTCCAAGAGTCAGTCCAAAGTTCCAAAGCCCATAAAAGCTTAATGTATTTTTCCTGCCTGCTCAGAAAATTGTCAACATTTTCCTTCCCTCACCTCAGTTTTCATTCAACAAATATTTATTGAGTATCTACTAGTAACAATGCTAGACACTTGACTAGAGAGGTCAAAGAAAACATGAAGCCTGTTTCTGTACTCTTCCAGACTATGGTATAATAAGGGAGACACATATTAATGAAATAAGCACATGGTGAATAGATCACCATTGAGGCCGACTGGAAAAACAAAGAGCTACAAACTGGCCCAAGCCAATTTGATAGTTTGCAATGATAAGATAATTTACAGCAGACAAAGATAAAGGTAGGCTCCAAAATTAACTCTGGCGGGGTCTGCAGTTCTTCCCCACTCCCAGACTGATAACTAGGTGTCAGTTATAGCGACAGGAAACCTCAGCTGGAATTCTGTCACATAAATGGTTATCAGGAAGCTTGACATCCAAAAAGAAAAAAGTAAATGCATTTATAGAACTAGTCTGTAAGTGTGATGAAGTTCCCGCCTTTGGCCCGGGAATGTGGGCGGGGCATGTCAAAGGTCTGCCTGGTGCAGAGAAGTCACTGCATGGGGCCAGGGGCCTGCAAGTCTGCATCTCCAGCCAATTCTCAGTAGCGCTGATGCTGCGGTCCCCAGACAGTAGTACCTCGAGTGGCCAGGCTGTTAGGTGTCCTAACTTAAATCTTCACTTGTAATTAATGTGTATAGCATTCCAACACCAAGATTCAGGTATCAAACCTCTGTGGAACCCAGAATTAGATGGATTCCTGGACTCCTAAACGTAGGGCAAAGTATATGGCACTGCATTTGCTCTGCTCCTTATTCTCTTGCTGCTGAGGCAAGAGAGGGTGAACTGAGATTTCTAGTCAATCCACATTTTTAAAATGCCAGTCATCAAACTGGTGAAAATTATCTTCAAACATGCAATTTACTGATTGTGCAACCCTCTGGGGATTAAGAGATAGTTGGAGTCTTTGTGTGGCTCTCCCTAGAGTGTAGATTTTCCTTTTTTTACTAAAGCTTTTAAATGCTAACTAACCACACCTCGCGTGTGTATTTCAGATTAAGGTCCTTCAATGATGAATTAAACACCCTCAAGACAGAGATCAAGACACACAAACACAGTATAGGCGGAAGCATTTGTAAGTTATTTATGGGCAGTATAAATGGTTTATAACACAGGTCCTATGCATGCCTAGATGAAAGAGACATGGGAGTAGCTTCCCTGGGGGAAAAGCTGAAATGTACAGGATGAGGGAGGTTTGCCTTAGAGGTGGGAACACTGCAGGCCAAGAAACAACACAGTGCAAATCTGCCTCCCATGACAAGAGACAGGCGGCCTCTTACCGCAGGCTGCCATCAGATGGTTACATAGGTCACATTGAATCTCCTAGGTGGACAGAGGACCGTGGTTTTTGGTTCTGTTCCTCCTGTGGGCATAGAGTCTCAGCCCTAGGGTACCACTTGACTGCAGTCCTGTCACAGTTCCCTCTGTGATTACGCTGCAACACTGAGCTTCCTTGTCACTCAGTTTTGTGTCCTGCCTAAACCCATGGTGCCCCAGTTAGCTCCTGAAAGGAGAACTCAGCTTCTCCTGCTGCTTAGAAAAGGCCGAGGGTTCCAGAAAGAAATCCAGCGAGTTAGCTAAGAAACCCAAGCACTGTTCAAGGAAAAGCATCTGGTAGCAATAGAAAACTTTGCCTTTGGTTCAAGGAATGCTTTCACATTTCATTCAGACTCACATGACTCAAGATTGAACCTGATGGTGGGTGACAGTTATTTTGACAAAGCCACAAAAACAATCCTGTATAATGGCAGGAGCACAGACTTGAGTTATGATGAATAAGCTTCTCATTTGGAGAAATTTGTAGTATATGAAATTTGTCCTTAAAGAGAGATTTTATTAGGATTTTATATTACACATTTTGTAACTCACACAATTCAAGTGAATACACAATGAGATACACATTTCTCCTTCATATACGATGTCCCTCCAAATTCACTGTCAATAGAGTGCACTCTTTGAATTTTTGTTTTTTTCTTGGACTCAAATGTTTTTCCTCCCTCATTCCATCCTATTAAAGATGAGCATGTGAGGCATCAAGAACAGAAAGGGACAGGGAAAAGAACACAGGTGAGTTTTGGTGGAGGAGTTAAAGGCTTTGTTTGTTTGTAAAACTAATGAACTCGTTTGGGGCTAAAAATCCATCATCTTCAGAATTACATTTTAACCTCAATAGGCAACACAACGCAGCAGGCATGTCTGATTTCACCTTTACTGTGTGAGGATGAATTGGTTTAGGTGATAGACTCCTTAGCAATAAGGAGAAAATTGTACTGGTTCACCTGCTAACTCTACCACTTGGCTTTGGATTATGTTTGCATCCAGTGGAATAAAATTCATGTATGTTTCTTATGGCCTGTCCTGCCACCTCCTGATTCAGTGCTAATACCTCCATGGTTTCTACCGAGCTTTTTCAGAACTGGCACAGGCTAGAAATAGAAATGGCTTTAAAAAATGTTTAGATAAACTCACAGATGGGCCATGTAACTAATTATTAAGGCAGGCTGCATGGTTTGTGTTATCTCCCTGGACTTTTTATGGTTGAGATCAGAGGCAGTAAACACTTTCTTCTGCCAAATTATTATCAGAGACAAAAAAGAAAACTACATGGACCGACTGATGGATGAACATTTTTATGACCTTTGTAATTATCTTCTATTTTTACAAAAGAGAGCAAACACATAATATCTTGGGTAGACTGGCTTAAACTGTTCAGACCAAGTTGGCCAGAAGGCTGGTCTATTATAACTGAGCAAGGTGGGATATGATCTCGAAAGGCAGGTCTGCCATCATTGAAGTGCAAATATGGCTTTAGTCAAAATGTAATTGTGCAGTATTGAAATGATATGCTGGTTATGCAACTATTTTTATAGTCATAAACTCAAAAAGTAATTGGAAAGCTTTCTGATGGGTGCATGGGAGTTCCTTATCCCATTCTACTCTTCTATATGTTTGACCTTCTCCATAGTAAAACTTTTAGGGTAATTGTTAGTAATGTCATGATTGAATAAAGGAGCTATACAAGTGGATGTTTGGTCTGATCAATTTGTAGCTAATCTGGTATCATTTAGTCATGTTTAGCATTTGACTGTTCAATGGGCCATGGGCCAGCATAGATCAAAGATGTAGGCATTTGTTTCCAGGGCTATCATGGGTTCACCCCGAAGGGCTGGCACAGAGCAGAGTACCCAGGCAGCCCAGCATGACTGCCATGCTCAGGGAAGACTTGAGAGGCAAGCCAAGTCATCTGGCCACCAACGTGTGTGGGCACAGCCAGATCTCTGCTAGAGCTCAGGTTGGAGATGATGAGTCTGGTTGGTATCCAGGAGAAACCAGAAGAGAAAGGACTGAGAGTAACCAGAGAGGTGAGGGATTAGGTCAAAGTAAGCAGAGACCTCAAGGCTGATCCGGGGCTACTCCTTCATTGTATGACAGGTGCTGAGAGCTGGCATGGAACCCAGACCCACCTGTTGAACTCCACTGAGTCTAAAAGGAGCTTGTTCCCTTTAAAATCTAAGATTTGCATAGACCTTCATAATTCGTCTAGTCTGAATATCATCAAGGACTTCATGAACATTTTTTGAATGAATTAAATACCTAGAACCTAGTTCTTGTAAAAACTCAGCACAAACCTAAAAGATTAGATGCAAAAGGAGAGTTCTTACTTTCATTTATCGTTCTCCCTCCAGGTCTCAATGTTAGCCTGTCTCTCTGGTGTCAGAAAGAGAGATTAATTTTTGATTTGGCAGGTCATACTGACAAGTGCTGAAAACACCTGCTTCTGATCTTTCTGAAGGCTATTTAGAATCTGACTCTTATCATATGTATGCTTTTCATCCAAGTATCCGGGCTTCATTCACTCTTTCTTGGTGGTAGGCAGAGTCATAAGCCCTGGAGATAGAATTTTTAATGAAATATAATTCTTGCTCCCAAGTGCTTGTGGATCTGTTCTTATGACATTTTTTTGGGCAGTTTCAACATTGAACATTTCAAAAACTGAGGATGCCTCTTTGCTAAATATGTGCCTCTGTAGTTTGCATGATGGGGTTTCTCACTGCAGACCCTCTGCTCTGTCTACTACCTGCACTAGGGAGCACCAAGAGTTGCACATAGTCAGGAGCAAGAAATACAAACATCTGCTTCACTCGACATCCCCTATAAGATTTTCCATTTTTGTGTGGTTGAGGTTGCTGAGTAAATTGTCATAGCTTAACCTGGCCAAGACCAGAGATGATACAAACTCATCTCCCTGGAACAGCACGATGCCTTGAAGCAAGGAAAAAAGGGTTCATCCACCTCTCCAGACAGTTTGGAGCTTCCTGGACATTCCTGGATTTTCTGGTTCCAAAATCACACTGGGGGTTGTATAAAATTTCTGCATTTCGTTGATTTAAATTTCTCTGAGGAATTCTTACCCAATTTCCCTCTAGAGTGAGTTGTATCCTTCAAAACCAGAAGCACATTTGGCAAGCTGCAGAATGAGGCAGAGAGAATTTTATTCAGTATCCTGGACCTATTCCTACGTCATTATTTATCTAGAATTTTCTGTCCACTTGCACTGCTGATCTTTTCCAGCTGTAACAGCAGTAGCAGTTGTCTGGTCTTCAGCAAATAGAGATGCTATTGTCACATCATTAGATGTTAGATTTAGAAGCCCATACCATTCATTGGGACAATTTTCCTCTTTAAGGCAATTTTATTGGCTTCCCTTTCAAATAAGAACCAGAAATAGGAATTATATCTGCTCTAATTTAGCAAATTCACTCAATTTCATTTTCTAGGTCAGTGAGTGTTTGGTGTTTTTTGATTTTTCCATTTTTGGTAACCTCATGTTCTTCCTCAGTTTAACTTTCAGTAAATTCCTGGATTTGGAGGAAAGCATTCAACTAACAGACGAAAATAACAAACACCATTGTATTTTTTGGATCTCACCTTTGAAGAAATAATAAAGATGGGTGTTTTCATTTCATGATCACAGCAATTCATCACAGCCAGTGACCCCAGCTTCCTTTTGCCCTTGGTAGTCATCTCTTTGTATTTATTTGGAGCACTGAGCTATAGTAATAATACTAGTAATTGCAATTATTTACTTATTTCACACAAGCCAGGAAGCATGGGAGGTACTTTACATATATTTTTTCTTCTCAATCCTTGCAGTCAAACTGCATAGGATATTATTATTACCATGACTTTACACACCAGGAAACTGAGGCACAGAGAAATTAAGAAAATTGTTCAAGGTCATATAGCTTCATATTGTCTTGTGTCTCAGGTTCGTAGTGATTGAAATCACTTGTAGCATCACTCTCTTGAAATGTCCTCTTTACTCAAATGTATGACCATCGTGTATTTTAAAACATAGAACTCAGGAATAACATGAGTAAGAATGGACATAGAGGTATTCCAGAAGAGCCAAAGGTTGGGCAAACTGCCTAATTTCTCTGAATTTTCTTTCTTTCATTCAAAAATGCAAATGATCATACTTACCATTTTTTTAAAAAAGACTTATTTATTTGAGGGAGAAGAGAGAGGGCAGGGAAAGGGACAGAGGGAGAAGAGAGAGAATCCTCAAACAGACTCCCTGCCAAGCACAGAGCCCTATACTACACAAGCCTCCATCTCACAACACTGAAATCATGACCTGGGCCAAAATCAAGAGTCAGATGTTTAACCAACTGACCCACTCAGGTGCCCCAACCATACTTACCTTCTAGGACTTTTGGGTTTCTCTGAATTATGATATTTCTTATCACATTCTAGAAGCGCAATAAACATCAGATCCCTTTCTCTCCTATCATGATTGATGGTGGTCTTTGAGGGTCCCTTCTTCTGTACCCTACACAGTTAATCCCAGCAAAGAAGGGGCGGCTATGGCCAAAGCTGCATCAACAGGAGTATCCTATTCCACTGACCACAGTGATTGGTTCAGGGAAGACCACGTGACTTACGTGGCACCAATAAGAATGCTCTCCAGGATTTTCCAGACTGAAGTTGGCAGGGATGACTCTTTCCTTGAGGATCATGGACTTATTAATATTTGAAAGTTCAGAGATGGCTTCTGCAGCTTTGGTCCCCTCCTGTATGGGTTCCCTCAATATGTCTGAGGGTGGATTAAGCCCAGAAAGAGGGAATTGCAGGGATAAGCCAGGGAAAGAACAAGAACAAGACAAAAAGTTCAGATTCCTTCCTGATTCCCCAATCTTGCCATTCCTAAGGCTGTATTCAGGTTTAGCTACTGTTAAGTTTAAAAAACTTCTTTTCATATCCTTCCTTCCCTTAGAAATTCAAGGTTTTTCCATTTAGTCTTTCTGTCATTAAGTCCAGGCTAAAACTGAAAATATATGATGGCGAGGATTTACCTCAAAATAGTATTAGGCTGGGGTAGTGGATGAGGATATGTTTAGGTAGGGTAAGATTAGCTGTGAGTTGATGGGTTTTTTTTGAGGATGTGTGGTGGGTACTTGAGAATTTATTCTACTATTTTGTTTAGTTTTTGTATGTTCCAAATTCTTCATAATATGTTTAAACAAAGAGCATAGACAATAACAACAACAATAAAAAACAAACCAAACTATGAACCTTCATTTCATGTCCTCCAAAAGATGACTATGACCTAAGAGCAGTTCATAATAGATGGAGAGGGAAAGCCCTTTTGGTGATTGGAAGAGGAGACTGCCAGAGAGAAGGAGAGCAAGGAAGAGCTCAGTTGATACCTAGCCTGGCTTTTTTTCTGGGTTGAAATCTGGAAAGAGTAGAGAATGTGAAGGGAAGCCTTGCTAAGTCAGTGAGCTTTTTGGACTTTTCCATTTTCTCCTCCACATTTACCCTCTCAATGAGCTCTGGAGCAGTGCAGTAATGTGCCTTTGGGAGGCCATTTCCTTATTCATTCACTCATTCATTTGCTCATTCATTCATTCAGGTAATGTATTCTGATTCAGGAAACAAAAGACTTGCTAACGCAATGTCTGGCTTGTAGGTAGTAGTCAATAAATATTTGTTGAGTTAATGAATGGATGAAGGGAGATGCTATAAAGAAACACCTTTAATTATGGAACTCTTTTGACATTACATCAATATTCAGTCTTCTACATTTAGAACCTGCCAGAGCCTGCTACAAATTCTATTTTGAAGGCCGCAATAACTTGGCCAGGGAAACATTTCCACTGAGGTTTTGCATAGACATCTACAGCTTGAGATTTGTTCTAAGTGACAGAGTTTGAAACCCTAAATCAAATTTTCTGGCTTTGAGTGACAAGGACGTCAAAAAGATGGAAATTAATCTTTCAAAATATAGTTTTTGCTTGTTGAACTGAAAACCTTTTATTTTCTTCTGGGTAGAGAAGCTCTTTCAATAGGATGAATTCATGATGTAGACTTAATTGCCTTAGTAATTTCAATAATGATTAATTTTTAAAGGCTGTAACAAGCTTTTGTTATATTTAATTGATGAAAATCTAAATTGACTAGTATATATATATATATATTTTTACATTTGATGTGGTGACTACCCTATGTTCCTCAATGCGTCTCTTTACAGTGTTCATTCAAACCACAGCTATTTGTTGAGTACTAGGTACTACATGCTGCATAAAAGAACGAGAATGTATGGCTTACACCTCAGGTAATTCATAAGCTTATAGGGGAGAGAAGCTACATAACGTTTGGCTCTTCTATAGGCAAGTTAGTTGCTTTAAAAATAAACAAGGAAGTTGTCATAAATTATGTGCTGCTGTCTGGCATGAACCATGCTGTTCCACCTCATTCTTCCCACTAAGGAGCATTCCTGCAGGGCAACACACAGTGATAATTCTTCATCCCACTGCTTCTATTTGTCTTTGAACATGTGAAGGTAAACATAACTGGAGCTAGGAAAAATTGAGAAATCAGAAAAGTTTGTGTAACCTAGGTGTCCTGGACATGTCCAGTCTTCAGAAAATACTCTTTTTTTTAAAAAGGGAACTATTTTTAGAACAGTTTTAAATTTATAGGAAAATTGTTAAGTGTATATGCTATGTTTATGTAATTAAGGAACCAATATAGATCATTAGCTAAAGTCCATACTTTATTCATATTTCCTTGTTCCAGCATGGTTTTCTTTTAGCTAAATATGGATAATCTTTGAAAATGAGAGAAAACAGAAGGTAATAATATGGGTAGAAAAAAAAGTAAGGTTTTACTCACTACTGTGTAACTGGAATCCACAGACCAAGAGTTTTCGTGGGGACTACTATGGGATCATTTTTCCTGTGACTTCAGCTCCTGTCTCCATTTGGAGAGGGATAGTTGACTTTTTTCCAGGCCTTAGCTTGAAAAAAATTACAAGGGCTCATTAAGGGTGGTTTTCCTAAAATAGGGCCCAATTTGTCATCAAAGTTGAATTCCTGTCTCCTCTTCAAGAGAAACAAAAACATCATTGTAGAATGATTTCACTGACTTAGCCCACACCTAGCCATCAGATTAAAACAAATATAGATATAGATTACATTTACCTTCATTATTCTGAGTCTCTATTTGATACTTTTCCATACTGTGTGCTAACTCAAAAATGTCCTCACATACCCAGTTTGGACACTGCAGGCTCCTGAAACTGTCTCCCAACCCAAGAATATAAGAAATGTACAGGAAAGTGAAAATAGTCTTCATGGAACATAACTTCCACTACAGGTATCAACTCTGTGCTGGGGGCCAAGTTCTGTTGGCCCTGTTAGAAGTTCTTTATTGGCTAGAGATTGCAGTCTCTACCTATTGTGGTAAAATCATGTAGAGGTGAAAGGTGTCCACTGGAGGATAATAGAATTGGCACATGGGACAACTGGCGAGAATACCAATTCCAACTTCTTGTGAATTCCTTAGAGTGATCTGTAAGTAACTATGTGTCCTTAGGTCCCCGGTCAGATCTTTAACCTTAAAATCAATTTTAAAGAAATATTTATTTATTTACTTAAGAGAGAGTGTGAGAGAGTGCAGGCAGGGGGAAGGGTAGAGAATCAGGGAGAGGGAGAGAAGCAGGTTCCCTGCTGAGCAAAGCCCAACCTGGGGCTTGATCTCATGACTCTGAGATCATGACCCGACCCCAAATCAAGAGTCGGATACTTAACTGACCTAGCTACTCTGGAATCTCTAAAGCATTTTTCTAAATTGGAGATCTATAGATCCTAAGTTAGGACCTTTTTGCCAGTCCTGACCTGAACCCAGGTGTGCTTTCTATTCCATTCAATGTGGGTTGTTTTGTTTGTTTGTTTTTTGTTTGTTTTTTGTTTTGTTTTGTTTTGTTTTTCTTTTTCTTTTTGCCCTAAGACATATAGAAGCATTTATGGTTTGCTTAATCATTTGTTTTTGTTTCATTAGGATTTATTTGTATTTGCTCATTTTCGGACATCTTATTTTCACACCATGTGAATTATATTTAAATCTGGAAATGAACTTTCAGACCACACTGTGTCCTACTGACACAGGAGATTCTATTGAGAACCAGGGGAGAAAAATACCAGTGTGGACTAGATTTAGGAAAATTTGAATGGAAGAGGTTGGTTTTGAGCTTGGTCTTGAAGTCTAGAGAGATCTTAGAGGCAGGGGAAGGCAGGTAAGAGTCAGGGGAGCAAGGAGACCAAAGTCATAGGTAGTGTGTGATATGGCAAACATTCTACCTGAAGCAAAGCCTGTATAGAGGGTAGAAGTGAGATAAAGTTGAAAGAACTAAAGTAGGACCACTTAGCTGAAGGTTATTGATACTAGGACAGAGAGAACTGGACCTCAGGCAGGTCTAACACTTGAGTTCTCTAAGGGATGCTACACCTGAGAACTTATCTTAATGCCACGAGGCTCATAGCTCCTGCTTGGGGATAGGCTCAGCTTGTTTTGTACCTCTGACTTACACCTGGGAAGCAGGTAGGAACAGGGTCAGTTTCCCAAACAGTTAGATGGTGGTGGGGAAGACACAGAAGACTATAAATATGCCTGTGACCAAGGCAAAGCTGAACAAGGGCCAAGTGGAATCCTCCCTCCATGCAGAGGTCTCATCCCTAGAAGCTCCATGGCCTTACAGGGACCTGGAAGTCTACGTCATCTCCTGTTCTATGGGACATGCTCTGTGTGTTTCCATATCTTTTGCCTTTCAAGACATTTTATGTCAAACACACTGATGATTGCCAGAGGGGAGATGGGTGGAGGATGGGCAAAGTAGGGGAAGGGGATTAAGAGGTACAAACTTCTGGTTATAAAACAAGTAAGTCATGGAGGTGAAAAGTACTGCACAGGGTATAGAGTCAATAATATTGCAATGCTGTATGGTGACAGATGGTGACTACACTCACTGTGGTGAGCATTGTGTAATATATAGATTTGTCAAATCAGTATATTGTACTCCTGCAACTTCTATAACATTGCATGTTAATGAGACTTCAATAAAAATAATGGGGAAAAAGAAATTTTATGTCTATGAACACTTCTAAGTCAGAGAGCAGAGCAAATTAACACATGCTGACCATGTGGCCAATCTTACACAAGGCGCCTCACTGCAGTCATTCATTTTGTTTCTCACAGTAAGTGTGGTGAGGAAATAGACCTGGAGATAAGAAGGTAAGACATTTGAAACCCATCGTACATGGCTCCAAGGCTCTTCCTTTTTCTAACACCATTTCTTACAAAGCACTGTATATTCTTAACAGCAGGACATCATTATGAAGGGGGCATTTTTAAAGATTTTATTTATTTGTTTGTTTGTTTATTTATTTTAGAGAGAGAGCATGAACACATGTGCAGGGACACACACACACACAGAGAATCTCAAACAGACTCCATGTTGAGTGTGGAGTCCAACTTGGGGCTCAATCCCAGAACCCTGAGGTCATGACCGAGGTGAAATCAAGAGTCAGACCCTTTACCTACTGAGCTACCCAGGTGCCCCTCAAGGGGGATTTTTTAGAAGGTTAATCTAGTATCCAATCTGGGGTGAACTGGAAAAGGGGGACTGGGAGGAAAGAGATAAGGTTAAGATTTTATTTTAATGACATATGGACTGTGTAAAAATGTTCTTCTGTGGAAAGAGCAGTTTTTATAGACTTTTTTGGGTAGAAATTGACAAACTGATTCTAAAATTCATATGAAAACTCAAAGAACCTAAAATAACCAAAACAAATTTGAGAAACAAAGTCAGAAGACTCACACTATATGAATTTCAGACTTACTGTGAAACTACTGTAGTTAAGACATTGGTGTAAGTATAGACATACAAATCAAGATGAGTGCAAAATGGAGTGTGGAAATGGTCAATTGATTTTTTTTAAGAGAGTGGTGGAGAGGGGCTGAGGGAGAGAATCTTCAAAGAGACTCCCTGCTAAGCATGGAGCCCAATGCAGGGTTCTATTTCACACCCCATGAGATCATGACCTGAGCCAAATTGAGAGCTGGATGACACTTAACTGATTGAGCCACCCTGGTGCCCCATGGTCAATAGATTTTTGACAAAGATGCCAAGGTAATTCAATGATGAAAAGAGCAGTCTTTTCAACAAATGATGAGTGAAGTAATAAACCTGAACCTTTAACTCACATTATATGCAAAGAATTACACAAAGTGAATCACAGACCTAAAGGCAAAAACTAAAACTATAAAATTTCTAGAAAATATATATAGGAAAAACTCTTTACACCTTGGATTAGACAAAATGTCTTAGGACACAAAAAGCATGAACTACAAAAGGAAAAAACAATTGAAAAATTGAACTTTATCAGAATTTAAATTCTTTAGTCCTCAAAGACACTGTTAAGGAAATGAAAAGTCAAACCACAGACTAGGAGAAAATACTTGTAAATGCATATCTGATAAAGAACTGGAATCCAGAATATATGTAGCTTATAGAATATGTAGAATTCTCACAATTTTCAAAACAAAATGGCAGTAACTTGATAAAAAATGTGCAAAAATTTGAGCACTTTGCTAAGATATATGAATGGCAAATAAGCATATGAAAAGATGTTCAATATCATTCATCCTTAGGGAAATTCAAAGTAAAGCCACAAAGAGATACTGCCTCACACACACCAGAACAGCTGAAACCAAGAATCCTGACAATACCAAGTGTAGCAAGGATGTGGAGTAACTCTAGCTATTCACCCAAGAGAAATGAAAGCATATGTCTACACATATGTCATGTGTGGCTTTATTGCTAGTAGCTAAAAATTAGAAAAAATGTATATCAACTAATGAATGGATGAGCAAACCACATGTGATTCACTCCTATATAATGCTCAAAAGCATTACATTCACTGAAAGAAACCAGACATAAGAGTATGTGTTATATGATTCCATTTGTAAGAAATGACAGAAAGTGTAAAAATATAGTGACAGAAAATAGAACATTTTCTAGGGCCAAGGATGAGGGGAGGGGATTGCTGGCAAAGGGACAGAGGTGACTTTTTGGAGTGATACATGATTATATACATTTGTCAAAGTGTACACTTTAAATAGGAGCATTTATTACATGTAAATAATACCTCAATAAAGCTGATTTTAAAAATAGTTTTTTTTCTTTTTTTATTACATTATTTTATTTTTTCAGTGTTCCAAGATTCGTTGTTTAAGCTCCACATCCAGTGCTCCATGATATGCCTTAAAGAATTGGTAGAATTTTTCTTTAAATAATAAGAACTATGTGAAACTTCTTTAAGAAAAATTATTTATTTATTTGACAGAGAGAAACACAGCCAGAAAGGGAACGCAAGCAGGGGGAGTGAGAGAGGGAGAAGCAGGCTTCCTGACGAGCAGGCAGCCCAATGTGGGGCTCGATCCCGGGTCTCCAGGATCATGACCTGAGCCGAAGGCAGTCACCTAACCAACTGAGCCACCCAGACGCCCCTATGTGAAACTTCTTATGCCCATGTTGGCATTGGCGTTGGCTTGAGGAAGTTTATAGCTAAATTTAATACTCAATCATATTAATAATGAATACCCTTTGGATTAGCAATGCATTTTCTGTGGGGGTAGTTGACATTTTCTATTTATTTTTAATAAACCTACCTTTTGTATGTCTTTTATTATCAGACATTTAAGAGCCTTTTAGAAACAAGCAGAGCATAAAATAAAATCTGAAGCATACATAGAATCATAAGGAGATAGGGACTAATTGAGATTAGCCATTGAGGGGTTGAGAGGATAGGACAAAATCATGTGCTCTTGGCAAAAATACCCCCCAAAAACCAAAAAACCAAAAAGCAAAAAACTGGGATTGTTACTGATACAATTTGTCTTTCTGCTATCCAACAGGTCCAAGGTAGAGCAAGCCACTGTTATGACAAGGTGACAGAAGGTCAGAAGGTCAGACCACTCATAACTGATTCTAACAGAAACTTCTTTATATGAAGGAAAACTGCCTTATATAATCTGGAAATGATAGCTGAATAAAGACCATCTTAACAAAAATACTTTTTGAGGTCAGGCATTCTAAACGTGGTAGGATGTATTTTTATGGGGTTGAGTGATACTGTTCCTTTCACTATGCAAAGATGTCGCTCACTCATTCAGAACGGTGCTCCAAGGAATTTTGCCTACAGCTTTTGTCTGCTTTAGCAACTACAGAACGGGGAACATCTCTGTATCTATCAAGGAGGATTCCTAAAGTCCGTAGTGTGTACTGATACCTGGAAGGTACTTTCTTGGGAACTTGAAGATAAACAAAGGACTTATTGACAATGCCCTGAGTCTACACCACGGAAGGAAAAAACAAGATTCATTAATAAGTAAAGAAATTATTGCAAGAAATATGAAGGATATAAAAGAGGCTCTGAAATCAATTTCTAGTTCCTTCTCGCTGTGGAACAGATTATAATTTTAGTCAGTATGTTCCAGTCTTGAACAATCTCCTCCCAGATTCCAAGTTCTCCTTTCATGTCCAGCTCGTGCTTGCTTGATACAGTTTGGATGAACTGATAATATCTTATAATTAGAACTCTATTCCGAGTTTCAGATTATTCTCCATCTCTGTTTACTTGATGGTGTGCAGTTTAAATAAAGACATTATCACACGTCTTTGAAGGAGGCCTTGCTTGGGTGAATATGCTCTGAGATTGCAGCTACACCGTTCCTGGGTTGCTATGGCCTCTTTACCATCTCTCTATTCTGAAAACTTCTCCTCTGCCACTTTGCCTGCAATTCTGCTGCAGTAGGAAGGGTCAGCATCTCTTCCTGGGCTGGAGAGATTGTCAGATTTTGATAGGGCCCATCTCACTTCTCAATCTCTGCCATTAGTCATCGCCATGACACCTGCAAACACACCATTACATCTCAGCAGTAGTAGTTCTGGGGACTTCCCATGCAGTCACTTTCTCCCCAGTGTTCTAGAGGCAATGTGGGAGTAGCACTCAACAAGACGGTAGCAATTTTGCAAAGACCCGTAGGGCAGAAACCAAAAAGTTTGTAAGGCCCAAAGGTGATCCTGTAGAGCAGACCATTCCAGCATTGATTTCTATCTATCCCCAAGATCATTCTTAGAGAGGTCACTGATTTAGGTAATGCAAGACATATATCTTTGTCGCCTAAGCAAAACTATGACTACAGGGAGAACTTGTTATCATTTTATACCTACATCAAATAGTTCTTACTCCACAACAGTAGTTCTTAATTTTTAGTATACATTAGAGTCATCTGGATACTTTGCTAAATACAGATTTTCCTGTATTACTCTTATCAATTCAGATTCAGTAGGTTTTAAAGCCCAGGAATCTGATGTTTTACCACGTCCCTGAGGAAATGCTAATGCAAATAGGTCCTTTGACTGAACACTGAGGAACACCAACTACTTTAAGAGAAGAAATGGATTTAATAACAGTCAATGAACTTGAGAATTCAGGAAGACCAAATGTCAAATCACAGGCTTCAGTTCTTGCTATCTGAACTTACTTGTATAGGGTAATATCGATATCCAAAGTGTTGATGTAAAAAATACACATTGCTGGGCTCCATCCAGACCTGCTGGGAGCAGGACCCATGAACCTGCTTTCAAACAAACATTCTCAGCGATTCTTAGGCATGCTGGAGTTTGAAGACTACAGGAAGAGAGATCTTGTATTCACTTATTTATGCGGAGAACCCACTGAAAGCAGGGTGATTAGAAAACACCATGGTATGGAAGTTCCTAGCAAGATTTGGTAGCAGGAAGCAATGGCTTAATTAAAATTCAAATCTCATCTCTATTCCTAAAATTCAATTCCACTGCAATGGCAAAGAATTATCTCAGCATAATGAGAGGAAGGGATGGGACTAGAGTTTGAGATTTGGCTTGTGTGGGTTTTTTTTTTTTTTTCTTTCACCCTTTTGAGCAGACTAAATAATGCCCATGTAGTAACCTCAATAGTTGCTCTTTTGGTAACAGCCCAGAGCCAAAAATGCCCTGCTTTCTTTTGCTGCTTCGATATCTTAATGGAATGAATGTGATATTATTTATCAACTGTAAGCTTGATGGAATATATCATATAAATCATCTCAAATGTTATTTGCCACCTGTCTGCCTGTTCTGAAATGCATGCTGGCTTAATTAATCTAATTAGTCAATGCACAGATCAGGAGCACATTTACAGCTTCTCTGTCATCATAAATAAACTAGTTTTGTTTTCATAGGCTAAATAATTCATTTTAAAGATGGATACTAGGAAGAATCGGGGAGAGCTGACCTCTATTACAGTAAAACACGGAATAACGATGACAGGGTTTTCTTTTTGTTCTGCATGCCCTCCATTAACCTTCTATTAAAATACTCCTTTGTGGGGGAGGTTAGGAGGGAGGAGGTGGCACGTGGCAGAAATGTCATGCCCTCCCACCTGGAGAGGCATACCTGCCATTTTCTAAGAATGAGCTGACCCATTTTAAACCTCATGATTGAAAGACACATGAATTCTCAAGTACACCCATGTGCATGAGAGAGCTGAGGACCACAGATGCTGTAAATTCAGGAGCCTACGCTGCTGCTTGAGGACAATCCAAAGAGAGAAGAGAGAGGAGCAGGTGAGCAATGAGGATGAACACAATGAACAGATTGGATGTTGTGAATAAGCAATTGTGTTTTTTTTACAGCCATGGCTACCTGGTGCAGCCAAGTGCAGCTCCCAACTGTAGGATCCACTCCTACCTGACAGTAATGGAGTCATGCAACATGGTAGCCCTGAAAGAGACGGTACACATGAGAGATAGTAGTGTAATGGTTATACCCGCAAGTTCACAGTTAAATAAATCTGAACTTGCATTCTATCTTCTATTATTGACATGCTGTGTCCCCTCAGACAATCTACTGAATCTCTTTGTGCCCTGTTGCCCCTCAGTATAATGTAGATACCCAACAGGATTAAGGATTGAGATCATTTCAGCACTAAGCACATGATTTGCTCCTAATATATCTGTAGGGTTCAGGGCAGGAGTATGGAGCCTCTTCATTCCCAAAGCATTACTTGCTGTTCTTTTCATACTGTCGCCTCCTCCTCCTCACCACCTAGCAAAGATCCTCCCCAGGGCTTTCCTCAACATCAGGAGGAATAACCTAGGGAAGAGGCCCATTCTGGACCTGGAAGCAGACTCAGTTTATTTGGGCAGAAAGTACCCACATTAAAGGATGAACAAGAAGGCAGGGCTGTGGAGTGTGTAGAGTTGAACCGTTAGTGTGGGTCCTCCCCTTCATCTATTGGATTGACTCATTTTAGAAGCTTGGATCTGTTTTTTGTTTTTTGTTTTTTTTTTTAAAAGGAAAGAAAGAATTGTCACAAAGCACTAGAACTACAAATCATAAAAAGTGAGCATTAATATATGCAAGGTAAACACACACACACACACACACACACATACACACACCACCAACAATAACCAGAATGGTGTGCAGACTGTGACATATGAATATCATTTTATTACAAATGCATGACAACTTAACCAAAGAAGGTAAAGGGTAAAAGAGCAGGTCCAAGTAACTCAGGAAAACAGTATTTTGACTGAGATCTATAAGAATAACACTGGTTTCTAGCTGGTAAATTTGTTTCTTCTGATGGTATCAAAGACTAATTCTGAAAATGCTCTACATGTGTACTGGGGTTGAATGCATCAGTAAATGTATGATGGATAGTGGGAGCCAGACATCTCAGCATTGGAAAGGGAGGTTGCAGATGTGATTCTGAGATTAGAGTCCAGGATATCAGCATGAGCTCATGTTTCACTCAAAATATGTTCAGACAGATAGATGCAGAAACAATGATAGGTACATATCTGTATATAACTTGGTATGTGCACAAATATTATCTAGTTCCATTAGCTAAGAGGGCCTGGGAACAATAGCACCCTAGCAGCAATGGGCACATAACACCCAGATTTGAATTCCAAAATTCTGTTCTCCAGTAAATGGAATCAAGTATCTTTACAGAAATGGTAGATTCAAAGACAGGGACAGGGTGAATATATAATGAGCCTAGAGCATTTTGTAGTACCAGAAAGTAAGGGAAGTACTCAAAACACTGAAGGATGGGGCACACTTATGGGACACAGGAGCCAAACAAAAGAGCCATTGACTAAAGCCGGACTTTGAGCAACTAAATATATAACACAGTATTGAATTTTAATCCAAAGTCCAAAATAAATATCCAAGAGTAAAAATACAAACCAGTCTATAAAATAAAAGCAACTGGGTGGCTCAGTTGGTTAAGTGACTGCCTTCAGCTCTGGTCATGATTCCAGAGTCCTGGGATCAAGTCCTACATCAGGCTTCCTGCTCAGCAGGAGTCTGCCTCTCTCTCTGCCTCCACCCCACTCTTGGGCTGTCTCTCACTCTCTCTCTCTAAAATAAATAAACAAAATCTTTTTTAAAAAAGTAAAGACACATGAGTCCTTAGGGAAATAGATAGATATAGATAGAAATAAGATGATGATGATGATAGATAGGTAGATAAAAGAGAAAAGACAAATCTTCCTTAAAGAAGAATTAAAGATACCATACCTAGATATTCCCCACTATGGGAGTTAGCTATCTCCTCCCACTTCATCACTTGGAATTGGAGTTGAGAATAGCTTCCAAGGAATAGATAGAGAAATATGAGGACCGTCACAGAGGAGATGGTCAGGAGACATGACCAATGAATGCAATGGAATAGCCTGGGTGGGAGCCTGGTACAGAAAAAAGGAACACCAATGGGAAATCCAAGTAAATCTGGAGTCTGGTTCATAGTAATAAATAAATAGTGTTTCTTTTGACAGAGGTACTGTAGGATGTACAATGAACTGCTTGAAGTATATACAGGGACTCTGTGTTTACTATCTTTTTTTTTTTTAAATTTTATTTATTTGACAGAGAGAAACACAGTGAGAGAAGGAACACAAGCAGGGGGAGTGAGAGAGGGAGAAGCAGGCTTCCTGCCCAGCAGGGAGCCCGATGTGGGACTCGATCCTGGGTCTCCAGGATCATGACCTGAGCCGAAGGCAGTCGCTTAACCAACTGAGCCACCCAGGCGTCCCTGTACTTACTATCTTTGCAACTGTTCTGGAAATCAGCTGGTTTTTTTTTTTTTTTTTTTTTCTTTTTCTTTTTTTTTCTTTTTAAAGAGGAGATTATATAAGTGGCACTGTTTGGTGCAGCTTACTTACTACAGTCATATTTCATCCATCTCCTGAGCATATGGGAACCTAGCTAAGGAATGATTTAGAACCATGAATGAAATGATAGGGTAGGTCCAGATTGCACCACTCTTTTCTCATGGTTATCCCAAACCAGGCCCTTCCTATATGTATGGGAACAAGATTGCCTGAGAACTTGTGGTTCAGTCCAATATTGTAAATGGTAGATGGGCTTATAACCCTCTGAGCTCATTGTCTTCTAACATTCATGGAGGCAGGCACCGTTAGATAGTCTGGGAAAGCTATTCAATTTTTCTTGCCGTAAGAGAATCTTCATTACTACAGTAAAGAATACAGATGTCTGGCTTCTAGAGCGTTTCTGAGTTTATTATAGTGGAACTGTCCCATAAAATCTGCCAACATTATTCAGCTAGCTGGTAGCCGTGTTTCTCATAGCCAACCCCCAAATCAATAGAGACAATATGCTTTGTTAAATGTTTAAATAGGATTCTTAAACTTTATAACTATGAACTTATGTTAAGTAGCTACTGACTTTGCTCCTCAGGACCCTGATGACATCTCACTACATGACAGAAGTCATCTAGTTTTTACACAGGAAAGTTTCTAGAACTTTCTAATCTCAACAAAAGAACAACTGTGTGGAGTTTCTAGATCTCTCCCTCCTAAGTCCTAAGGTAATTCTTCTTCTGCAAGGGCCACAGGCCCTGTGCCTCTTCTGACACAAACCATGGGCATTAAATTAGAATATTTCAAGCAGTAATTAATCTGGGACTTGGATATTTAGTTCCAATTGGCATCTTTCATTTGACTTCCAGTCAACGCAATGACATATTTACATTTAGTGTTAAGCAAAGAATAAACTCTGGGGGAGGGGGAGCAGCTAAGAAACAACTTTTTGCCATCCCAGTACGCAGATTTACAACAGAGCTGTCTGCCAAATTAAGGTTGAGGCAGAGACAAACTGTTTAATTGGCACGTTGGAGTCATAGGAGCCATTTATTGTGAATAGTTTTGGAGACAACAGGAGTCCTCTGGTTATGTTCCAAGGATTCCGGCTGCATTTAAACATTTCCCTCGTAGAGCAACACTGATAATTTTGTATGCTACATTTATTTTCAGTTTATCCTGTTTCTTACTCTCAATTATTTATAAGGACTCTCCTGGAATCCTGAAATCAGCCTTCCTCTCGCCCCCACACTGCTACCATCGTCTCTTCAATAGCATGCTCCGAATTTCATCGGGTGAACATCATCACAGAGGGGCTCCTCTTGGTTTCCTTGTTTGTGCAGCAATCCCAGTGGCGAGGCCAGAGAGAAGGTTAAATTAAAAAATAGATTTACAGCAGCTTGGCAGCTGGCCACTCGCTCTGGTGGCACGGAGTGAGCGATGGAGGTCCTGCATTGTTCGGAGGCACTTTGATGTAGCAGAAATAGGAAAGCAATACTCCTGCTGTCAGTCTCTGTCAGTGTCTCTTGGTGGTCCTCCATGGCAGCTTTGTCTCCTCCTAGGTGATTCTAACAAACAACTGGGATCTCAAACTAGGAGAGATACTCTTTCTCCACTGCTTTGCTGGGATGATCAGTGCATTGGTCAGTAACCTTGGGGTAAAATGCATATTCTTTCATTCAATGGGGTAAAATGATTCCTTCACCTCATTAAGAAATGAGTTGTGTTTTTACCTACAACAGAGGAAAACCATTTGATCTCAAGGGAGACAGATTTAGGTTTCAAGCAGGGCTCCACCAGATTCTAAGTGGGTTGCTTTGAATTACTGGGTTATTCAACCTTGAGGAATTTCAGTTTTCCTCTCTGTAAAATGGGCATTCCACCACTTATAAGACTGTAAAGGTCTGTGAAAGGATTTGATCTAAAAGGGAGCTGGAAGATATTGCATGGAGAATCTCATGCTTGTGTCCTCAGAAGAGTAGTTAAGAACTGAGAAACTGATTTTCTGTAATGCCTGATTTACAGATGATCAAGACTTACCTACCAATCAATGAACATCTGCCAAGAATCTCTCCCCATCCTCAAGCAAGTGAGTTTACTGCTTGGATTCTAGCTCAACCTCCCCCTCCTAGCCGTAGCATGTGTTTCCTGAAATGCAATTTCTCTGCTATCCCTGAATTAGCTCAATTTCAGGTAATTTGAGCTTGCCTCAGTTTACCTCCTTATTTAGGCTTAAATAAGTGATTTATTTGGGGCTAATACAATGCCAAGTTTTTGTGCCAGGTCCTGAGGACACAAAATCACCAGAATAATCAAAAGAGGGTAGAACAGAATGTGGAAATGTCTCAGGTAAATCTTTCCCCATCCTATAGGGATTAAAATATTTGAGAAGCAAAAGATGCAGAAGCCAATGAGTCTCCATTGTTATTCCTTGAGGGGAGAAACAAAGAATCATGATGTGAAAATGATTTGTTTTGATCATGTAGGTAAAACAACAACAACAAAAATCTGATGGGTTTGACAATGAGCGGCCAGAGTGATTATGTTAATGTTCCAACAATAAAAGGAAATCTTTAGTTTGTTAACCGATTATTTTCTCATTATGTAATCTGAATGTCTGAGTACCAGGAAGTAAGTAGTTGCAGAATCCCTGTTACCCCGATAGAACCCTATTTACTTGTAATGAAATGTCATGGTTGAAACAGGTCGCCTGTTAGGTCTTCTCTAGTGGTCACACTCTACTATAGTTTCAGGATTTCAACCTAACTTTTCAATGAAAGCTATAAGAACAACAGTAACATAATGTGCCAACAAACGTGGCATCAGAATGATTCCTTGCATATTGGTGCTTCTTCCCCTTCTGGTCAAATTCTGAATTACCACTGGGACAAAATGAATCTCAAAATTGATTAGGATAAAATGCAATCAAAATATTGAGATAAATAGCTTTGTGTTGACTGAAATTACAGCTGTAGCAAAAATGAGATAGTAAAGGGAGCCCCTTAGTCTGTTAAGTGCCTGACTCTTCATTTTAGCTCAGGTCATGATCTCAGTGTCCTGGGATTGAGTCCCATGTCACGTTCTGCCACTCTGCATGGGGTTTGCTTGTCCCTCAACCTCTGCTCCTCCCCACCTGCCTCTAATAAATAAATACAATCTTTTAAAAAAAATGAGATGGTAGGAAACACACTTTGATTCTGTGTGCAACATAAGTTTAGTTAAAATGTAGACACTAAATCAAAGTATCTGAAATTTCATTTCTCTCTTTTATGTAATTAGTAATTACAGTTATTAGGGATTTTTTTATGTCAAGTAAACAATGAAAAGAAGTAGGGCTAAATTGCAAAAGATCTTTAGGAAGGTAAGTGTGAGAAAATGTCAGAAAATTGCAATTCAAAATGAAGTTTTCCTTCTATCATTTTTTTCTTCCCTCTCATCTTCCCTCCTTTACTTTATTTTCTACCCTATGCTTCTTCCCACCCTCCCCCTCTTCTTTTTTGCATCCCCCTTTTTTTTGCTGTACAGTACAAAATACTTACATTTTATTTGCCTGGTGACAAGGACTGACTTTCCCTGTTTTATCAACTAAGGCAAGTCAGTTAATTTCTCATAGTCTTATTATCTTCATCTGTGCAATCAATAAAAATTCTACCATAAGGTTTCTATATGAATAATATGGAATAAAGTATATCCATGTGTTTTATAAACCACAGAATGCTTGAATTCATTAACATCACTCTGTCTGGGAGAAAGACATTCCCCTACCCTTCATCTTTCCTTCCATAATCCAGGCCTATAAATCCTTTTTTTTCCTCTTATTTTACCTGCCCTATCACAAAATAACACAACACCAATCTGGGTAAACTAGGGAAACCTAACCTATTTTCTATCCTGGGAGACTCATTTTGTTATGAAATAAGGATAAATGTTTCAGAAACCATGTAAGAATAGAGGGTCAAAGATGTTGATGCCACCATATTAAAATAAGCCTGCCATTTTCCTAGGGGAAGAGGAAAGGTAATGACCTTTGGTCCTATTGGGTACACTGCATCGCTGGTATCAATGGTTCAAATTATCTTTAGAGGACCAATGCCCACAGGATTGTTATTCTGTTCACCTGTACATTGTTTTCATTGACAGTTGGGCCAAGTTACTCATAATGGATGTACCAATAATTATAGTCCCCCACATTTTTGGGAGGAGGAGGGATAGGTGTCAGTGCTTCTCTTTGGCCCTGTAGAGACTACAGTTGACAAAGAATTTTTGCGTCTCTTTCCACCCTATTATGCCAACCCTTAAAGACCCCAGTTTGGTCCTTAATGGTCCAAGGCAATGCTTCTCAGACATTAATGTGCATGCATATGAATCGTCTAGGGTTCTTGCCAAAATAAAGACTCTAATTCAGTAGGTTGGGTGGAACCCAAGATTCTGTAATTCTCATAAGCTCTTCAGTGATGCCCTTGACTCTTGTCCACAGATCCCACCTTGAGTAGCAGGGCTTAAGGGGGATGAGGAGCAGAAATGAAACAGCCCTAAAACAGTTTGTTTCTGGTGCAGCTGATAGCTGAGTGCTAACTTGGGAACTGTGAGAGGATGTATGATATTTCCCACATCAGTCTGGGCCACTAGACACTGAACTTGTGCCCACATAGCCCCCGTGGGAGTGCCCAGTGGACCTGCCCACGAAAAAGCATGCTCACCATGTCCTACTGCTACGTTTCTAGCTGTCCCAAAACATCAAGCAATAAATCAAAGGAGTTTGTGTCTTCCTAAAATCATCATCTTTTCATTCTTTGCAACCATTCAGAAGGAAGTGAAAGATATTGATCTTGCCTTCTAGCTCTAGATTCAACCAAACTTTCCCCAGACACAAGGAGGGAAAATCTCTGCAGCTCCTTTAGGGCCATAGTTATAGTCCATCTTTGTTGTTTCAAGTGAGAGCTCTTTGTGAAGGGAAGTATCCACTGAAGACAAGCAAAGCACCAAGTTCGGTGATTTATGGAAGACTGATTCCGTCTCTCTACCCTCCTTCCTTCCAACCACACCCCCTCACCTCACAGTGATACGTCACCCCACCAAATGGGTCAAGAGTCTGCATCTGTGTGTGTGAGGGCTGGAGGTGTGATTTAATGGCTTCTTTTTCTTTGTGGTTGCTGTTTGGGAAGTGGGGAGAGGAAGGGAAGAAGGACAGTGAAGGCAGCTGTGAAGGAGCATAAACATCAGCGGGGTCTTGCCTAAGTTTATGGCGGCTGCTCCTGCCAGTGAGGCACAGAGTCGGGGGCTGTATTTCATATTCTCCAGCCTCACACATTTGAAGGAACAAAGGTTCATCCCTTCCCATTAAACAAGGAATGAGATTTCTTGTTCCCGTTGCATGTGATTCCCATTCTGTTCCAACTCACTATATGAGTTCATCCCTTCCCATTAAACAAGGAATGAGATTTCTTGTTCCCGTTGCATGTGATTCCCATTCTGTTCCAACTCACTATATGAGTTCATCCCTTCCCATTAAACAAGGAATGAGATTTCTTGTTCCCTTTGCATGTGATTCCCATTCTGTTCCAACTCACTATATGAAGCATGGGTTTTGAAATACACAGAAACTTGCTAGGAGATTAGGGGTAAGTTATTTAAGCTCTCTGAGCCTGGTTTCCTCATCCCTAAAAATAAATGAAAATATATCCTGTTGGGTCATCACTGGAATGAAATTACATTAAATGAGATAAGGTATGTAAAGAGGCTAGTAAATGAATTGCACTTTGCAGGTACTTTATCTATTTTATTATCATTATTTGACATGTGGCTGCCCAATTTTCCCAACACTATTTGTTGAAGAGGGGTCTTTTTTCCATTGGACATTCTCTTCTCCTTTGCCTAAGATTAGTTGGCCATAGAGTTGAGGATCCATTTCTGGGCTCTCTATCCTAAGTAATTTTATTTTTAAAATCAAAAGGGGTGTCCAAGGATTAAGGGTTCTTCAGACGACTTAAGAAATTGCTTGCCTGCCTATATTTTGGTGTGTGATTGTCACTGCTGAGCTGTTAATTTCCTGCACTATAGCTCCACACAAGTGTGTCCCATTCCCATAAACTCTGTGTGTTTCATCTATGTTCAGAATTAATCTAAGTGTGACTCTTGCTCACTTTGGGATGGTATTTGGGTTTTGATTCTGTCTTTTTTTTATGTTTACCAATTGTAATAATGATGGTAATAATAATAATAGCAATTATAGTAACAACTAAGAGTTTTGTGATGCTAACTTCATGCAGGGCAGTTTACTAAACACTATACATGTCTTAATTCTTATGACAACTTTGTGAGGTAGGTACCATTACCCTCTTCATTCTGCAGAGGAGGAAACTGAGTAACAAGTGTTAATAAAGGCCCTTGGACTAATCATGGGCTTTTTGATTACCTTTGGATCTAAGATTTTTTCAATCTACATACAATGACTATTATTCCATTTGGGCCAGAGTCATGACATACTTATCTGCTCTGTTTATGTATTCTTGTAACTGAAGAAAATAATCTTCATTTTTCAAATTGAAAAATAAAAATAAAATCCAGGAGTAAGCCCTGCCAGTACTTACCCTTGAATGTTTCTAGACTCTTACCACTTCTGATAAATTTCCGAGTTTCCTTAGACCTTTAAGCATGCCCTCATCTCTTGCCTGGATGTTTGCAGTAGCTACCTCTCCAGTCTTCCTACTTTTATGTTTGCATCCTTCAGTCCATCCTCACACAGCAGTTTGAGTGAGCCAAGTGTAAACCAGAGGTGAACATCTCCCTGCTAAAATCCCTTTAGTGCCTATCCATTATATTTAAAATGTAAATTCCCAAACATATCCAAAGAGCCTCACCTGGAACAGTCCTTGCCTACCTCACCACCTCATTTTCATCATCCCTCTCTGTGTTAGTCAGGTGCTCCATAGCAGCAGAACTGATTGGAAATGTAGATATACAGAAGGAGATTTATTATATGGAACTGGCTCCCACTGACTATGGAGGCTGACAAATCCGAAATGTGCGGAGTGGGTTGGCAGGCTGAAGATCAAGAAACTGATGTTCCAGTTCAAGTCTGAATTCTGTCTGCTGTAGAACCAAAAGTAGACGATGTTGCAGAAAAAGGCAGTCTGCTGGGGAATTCTCTGTTGCCTAGTGGAGGCCAGTCTTTTTTCTGTCCATCACTTGATTAGAAGAGCCCACCCACATTATGGAGGGCAATGTGCTTTGCTCAAAGTCTACCCATTTAAATCTTAATCATATTGTAAAGCACTCTCATTGAAATACCCAGAATAATATTTTACCAAAATTTAGGCTCCACATGGCTTAGCCACGTTGACACATAAAATTAGCCACCATATGCTCCATAGTCATTAAACCCCAGCAAAGCCTGTCTGTCTCTCAGTCTTTGTCCTTCTCTTTTTCTTACTTTACTTTTTCTGGAAAGGATGTTCCTCCTGGGAAGGGACTACTCTGTGTCGTTCACTGAATAATCCAGTGCCTAGAAGTCTGCTTGCCACCTGGAAATGCTCAAAAACAAATCTTTAAAAAGTGGATGAATAAAGCGATTAATTAAATCTACTCAAAGAAGATAGTACTCCTAGACCCAACTGGTCACCTAAGTGGGGTTATATTGGAAGCCCAACGATACCTAGTCTTTCTCAACCTATCTCCCTCCTGAACCATTATAGCAACATCCTTGTCTGCTGCCCCGAATCTACAAGCTTCAAGTCACCCCTGGCCAGATACCCTTGGTACCTTGGTACCAATGATCTCTGCTAAGTGTACATGCTACCTGGTGTCTTCTCTTCCATTTCTGTCACATAACTGCATCAATTCAGATTAATTTGTTAGGGGAACTCTTGGGCTGCCATCTTGAAAAATCCTGAGATGCTGACCTTGAAGGAAGGATTCAGAAAATGTCAGAGGTGGAAGAGACCTTCACAATCACCAGATATTGTTCATGTTTTTGCAGATGAAAACACTGAGAGCCCCAGAGGGGAAGTGCTTTGTGGCAAGTCAGGCAACCAATAAATATAAGAGCTCAGTGCAGAAGTTAAGTCTCTTTAGTTTAAGGCTCTACTTAACAAGACAGGCAAATTTCAGTGGAACAAATTTTGTACCCACTAGTACTGAGTCACAGATCTGAGGAAAACAATGTTTTAAGGACTTGGGAAGAGAAATGTGTGTATGAATGTGTATGTGCATATGGGGGTCAGGGAATCAATGGGGTTTGAGAAGGTCAAAAGTAATATCCTTTCGTCCTCTCAAGTCCAAAACAATTCACGAGTAAATGATAAACTCAGGAGAAGAGTAAAAAAAAAAAAAAAAAAAAAAAAAACAGCAAAAAACACATTTGCTTTATTACTGATAACACTGATTGGAAATATTATTTCATATATACTGCCACAAGGCCTGCTTCAACTGTGGACCTCAAGTAAAAGGTCACTCAAAGGAGAAATTTAGCCTCAGAGCAGAAATAAATATCCCAGCTCACTGCTCACTACTGGTCCAGAGCAAGCATGGGACAAAAAAGAGCAAATCTCCACTGCTTATAGCCTTTGGATAACTTAATTCTATCCAACCCCCAAACATGAACGAATGTTTGCCAAAGCTTCACTACCCACCCATCCACTGAGTTGCTTTTCCTCTGTGGAAAGGGAAAGGAGGCTGAGGGAGCTGGCAGGAGTGGCTCTCACATGTAGCCAAAGCTTTCCAGGAGGAGGGAGGCAGGTAGGAGGACCAGCAGAGAGACAGGATGTCATTGAGAAGCAGGAAAGAGCAGTGTTACAGGATGCATTGATAGGGGGGACTTATGACTTACCTTCAGTAGCAGAATTCTTACAGACCAAGTTTTTGTTATTGTCTTTTTTCTGAGTGATTAAGACACCATTCTTCTGCTAGATCCTCCACTATTTTATTACATAAACCTAAAAAGCAGAAGCTTGTCTTATTTTTCTTTGAGTCCTTGGGACTTCACATGCTCTAATTTAATGTATAGAACAGCTACTGGCTAAAACTTTGAGGAAAGTGGTGGTCTCAGTTGGTCGCATTTTCTCTATCTTTTCTCCTTCCACTAATTCCTTAATAGAGAGGGGCTTTGGCATAAGGTGTAGGTTCTAATCCCACAAATCCACTTACTATGCTCGTGACCTTAGACAATTACCTCTCCCCAGTAAGTCTCAAGGTAGTTATTCATAAAATCAGAATGATTCTATTGCAGGGAGAATTAAATAGGAAAATGCATGTCAGATAGTTTTTTCAATGCATGGAATATTGAAGGCACTCGACAAATGGTTAGTTACACATGGGATTGGATTCATGGGTGTGCAGCCTGTGTACCCACAAGGGCTCTAGTCTTGGTTTCATGTCATGTTGTTGCCATCTTCAAAGTCTTAATCATTTTTTTTTAAAGATTCTATTTATTAGACAGAGAGAAACACAGCCAGAGAGGGGACACAAGCAGGGGGAGTGAGAGAGGGAGAAGCAGGCTTCCTGCTGAGCAGGGAGCCCGATGTGGGACTCGATCCCGAGTCTCCAGGATCATGACCTGAGCC
This sequence comes from Spilogale gracilis, assembly GCA_004023965.1. Taxonomy (NCBI): domain Eukaryota; kingdom Metazoa; phylum Chordata; class Mammalia; order Carnivora; family Mephitidae; genus Spilogale; species Spilogale gracilis. Next base: position 80,270 of record PITA01005960.1, read on the forward strand.
GAAGGCAGTCGCTTAACCAACTGAGCCACCCAGGTGCCCCAAGTCTTAATCATTTTTAACGAAGGGCCCTGCATTTTTATTTTGCATTGAATTCTGCAAATTATATATCTGGTCTTGATTATGTAGTTATTCTGGAAGGATTTGGATACAAGTTACAGGGAAAGAGGGAGAATAGCAGAGGAGAGGTAAAAAGAAAGAAGTGGGGGTGGGGGAGGTGAGGGATGCACTATTAGTATCTATCTCCAATTTTCCCCAGAAAATTCAAATATAAAAAATAAAAATTACCCCCCCTTTACCCTATGGAAAAATTTCCATGACAATTGGTATAAGATAGGAGGAAATGACAAGTAAGTATGTAGGTCAAAAGATAGACGCGCTTCCAAAGGAAAATTCAGCCTGTTTCATTATTCTTAAAAAAGAGTACCCAGATAAAGGAGCAAAATGAAGTAATTCTTCTGAGTAGATAAGTCAAGAACACAATAATGGGAAAATCAGTATAATACTATAGAAGCCTCTCACTGAAATATTTATGTAACTTTTTTTAAGTGAAATAAAAATGTATAACTTATCCATGCCAGTGAAAAAGCAATCTGTAATATAGTACTTCTGTTTTTCAGAACTTGGGAGGCTAGTTTAAAATAAATTCTTATCTCATTTAAAAGGTAGATAATCTAAAATCTGAGATGAGATTAGACTCTTTATAAATGCTCATTGCTTCGTTAATTAATCCCTCTTCCCTCCAGATGAAGGGATTCTTGAACAAAGCCCAGACCTGCCTGGGAGTAACTTCTTCCTGTTGTTCCATGTTCTACCTGTAAAACAACACAGAATAGCCCCCACCTTCAAGCCAGGATCCCCTCACCCAGGATAGTTCTCCTTTATTCCTAAGTCATTTTTCCTGACATTAAGCCTCCTCAGCCCTTGTTATTTGGCATAGTTTCTACCTCCTGCATTATTCTAGCCATGTGTCCTATATAAGTTCTATTTTTTGAATATGTGTCTGAAAATACGGTGGCTGACCTTCAAACAGTGGTCTAGAAATACGGGCAGATGAGAACAGAATAAAATGAATGACAAATTCCTTCTTCTATGGCCTCAGATCAATTTTATTTTATCTGATGCCTATCCTGCAATGTTGGCAAATTTTAGCCTAGCCATCAAGTAACAGCCGGAGATGGGAAGTTTCTCCAGGAGCTCCATCAAAGATAGGTTTCACAGAGTCTGCGAGCTGTGGCTTTTTGAGTATGTGCTCTCCAGGGGAAGAAAGGATCCATACCTTTCACTGAATTCTCAAAGGGTTTCTGGGACCCCCCAAATTATACAAGCTTTTAAACAAGAACTACAATACAAGTTTTCTGGTGCAAAAAAGAATTTTAAAAAAAGTTGATTTAAAAAGGAAATTGTAAAAAAAAAAAAGATAAATACTTTAAACATTTTGTTTGACTTAAAACATACACATTTGTAAATTTTGTCCTTTTTTTTCTTAAATGAAGAGTCAAGGCCTTTTTCTTTCAGTTTGGAAAAGGTGTTCAGGACTCTGTCTTATAAAAAACATGCCTTCCACAGCATCATACTTGAGCGCCAGTTTCAGTCGGTTCAAATTAAAGGGAGAATTATAACACATTGGAGAATAATATGCATGAAGAATCCTAAATTGTTATAATTTTTAACAAAGTTGTACAGGTATCATGCTTACACATAAATCAATAGTATTTATTAAATCACTTGCCTTTGTCAAGTCTTTCCAGTGAATTCAAAACAACTCTAATCACATTTCATCAATTTAAATAACATTGGATTAAATAAAGTAATTAAAATTATTGGGGCCTATAAAAGGGGGACTCAATAATTAACAGCACTCTTTCCCACCCAGGTTCTGAACAAATTGAAAGTAATACAAGGAGCAAATATTGAAGTCAGAATATCATTTTCATAAAGCTAGAAGCCAGCTTGAAGGACTGAGCTTTAGATTTATTAGCCAAATTGGCAGTGTCCAGTAGGAATTTCATCAAGATGTAACTAGGGTTGCAAGAAACACTGGACTTGGGCTGGCCTTCCCCCACAGCGACTTGAGACCTGGGTGAGCAGAACAAGGCATGTTTATCCAAGAGAGAAAAGCAAAGCAGAGCCAAAGTTTTTCTTCCCAACTGTACTATTTGTAAATTACTCCACTTCCCCCAGGGGAGGGGAGCAGAATGAATGAAGGAGAGGGAGGTTTGGAGAGTGCTTGGGGAAAATCCCTCTTTCATGACTCAAGGACTGGGGGAAAAGAAAAAGGAATTCCCCTCTAACAGTAATACCAAGTGTGTCTGGCTTCAGGAAGGTTCAAACACAAGCCTATCCGTCACTGAGTAGGACTAACTCCTGAGAGCAGAAGTGAATGGCTCCGCAGGAGACGGCCTTCTGGCTAGATGACTTTGCTCTGTGTTCTTTTCAGAGGCAAGGATGAGTGTCATTTAATCCTTCTGTTGTGTAGAAGTCAGTTAAAAGATTTTATTATCTACTGAGTGCAGACCTGCCCCATCCTGTCCAGGAAAAGTTTATGCAGGACTTGAAGGTTTAATCTTTTATATTAAATCTCGCTTATTCAAGATGTAATTTTAGGATATTACTTAATTTGGAGATGTTAGGAAACAACTTTCCTGCAGGCAAAACTGAAAACTTACTTTTCTAAAACCTCTAGAACTTTTGGGGTACATGATGACAAAGCAAACCTATTTTATAATTAGTAAAGTTTTAAGAAGAATAGTACAAAGGTGTTAGTATAAAGTGAACTTTACAGTCAGATGATGATAATCACATTTTTTAGGATTAAAAACTGAGAAAATACACTGACCCAGTACTCTGACAAAACTTTATCTCAAACAAACTTAATGAAATATAGGTATTTGCTTAAAATATTTTCCCCCACATGGAGCAGCTAGAGGGTTTTAAATATGACCTGGGTGTGCAACAGCATAAAAAAGAATCTAATTATCTTTGCAAAATTCTTAATAGGGAGATAAGTAATTATTTTAAAAATGTAGTTCTTATTTTAAACATTTCAACCTTTGAAACAGAAAACATGCATATGCATCACAAAATTTTCATTAAATGTGTTCTGATTCTTACCCTAGGTGGTCAACTTAGGGGTATTCTCTGAATTCTATTCCTTTGCGAGACAGGTAAATCACTCATGGTCTTCCCCTGAATTGCTTCTGTGCTTTCACAGATAGGAAGTTTCGTGAAGCAATTTTACTATTACTGGTATGAACGGTTTTCAAAATATATTTCTAGAAAAGATCTGGGAGACTGAAGTGGAGATAACATTGAATAGAGTTCTTATTTAACTTTGTATAAGTGTCATTATCTTGGCTTTGCAAAGTTACATCCAGCTTATGGGATATATAAAAAGATACACACAACAGAAAAGATCACTATTCTTGGTTGCGAGAGAATCTGCCTTGGTTGCCATAGTCCTCATTCCAACATAGTTACATCGTAATCTAATGCAGTTGTTTTCAAATTATTTGTCAACGGCCATTATTTCTGTGGGAAATCAATTTAGTGGATGTCAACTAAAATTTTAAAAATAAATAGAGTGGAGCAAAAAAGAAAGAATGACAGAAGGCAGTGTACATAGTAACAATAAATATTATTCCATGAAATTTTTGTTTGATTTATGTATTTATATGCATGTTGGGTTGCCATGTGAAATGTACTTCTTATTGCAGGATCTTAGTGCTCCCTTCTACCCACCAAAAATAAGGAACAGAGACCACTGACCTCTTAACTGCCATACATGACCTTCATGTTTATTATTATCATGTTTGACCATGGTGGGGCATTTGACACTATTGACCACAACTTCAATCCTCTGTTTGAAAGGCAACCCTCCCTTAACTTCTGTAATGTTTCTTCTCTATCTTCCCACTTCCCTGGTGAGGCCTTATTAGCTTTCTCTTACCCATTCTGTTTAATACTCCTTCAGCATCAAGTAAACTTTCCTTAGCTGAGCCAAATAGTCTTTGTCATTGTCTCCCAATGGCTCTTCTAGACTCAGATCCACTCTTTCAGCTCAGGTACCCGATCTTCTAGCCCCACCAAATTGCTTGTAGTACTTTACATTCTTTGGGTGTTCCATCCTCCGTGCCTTTGTCCAGACTGCTCCCTCTTTCCCAATCGACTATCAGGTTTCCCTCTTGAGAAAACTGTTAAAAAAATTTGGGTTATCACTAAGGTTGCAGTATATTACATTTAGATAATACACTTATATCCATAATATATACTCAGATGGTAGAAATAAAAGTTTAAAGAAAGAAGACTTACCCTTTGCATCTTAGTTGCACTCATACTTCTTCTCTTCCCTTTCATTTCAGAAAATGCCAATCCTGAATCAAATAGTTAATTCTATTACCCAGTGATGGGTTTCAGCCTAGAGTAGGTCAATCCATTAATGGAGAAATTCCGAGAAGTAAACTTAAAGCCTCTCCTTTAACCAAGTCTCTTTGCTTTGCATGTCTTTTTCTAGGTTCTTTTACCTTATTAAGGATTCCTTTTATTGTGCCTCCAGAATCAACAGCTTGACATCTTAGTGCTTCTCACATACTAGCTGCATAACTTGAGTAGGTCCCATTCGTGCCTCATGTTTGTGGTGTCAACTATGTCAGAAACACTGCGCTGGGCACTGGAGATGATGACCTCAGGTGAGGTCCATACATTCTTGTCTCTGGCCTCACAGAGTTTGGAATCTCATCAGTTCTTTGAAATGGAGACCCTCTTGTTTAATCCCATTACGGTTAACCTTGTTAGGTGTAGCCTATTATTACGACCTATTGGGATCTTTCTGTAAGTCAGTTCTGCCATAGTGCCCAAATGAAAAATGAAGTTTTACTTAAAAACTGAATGTTCCTGGAAATATAGAGACCTTAATATTACAGTTATCTGCAACTGATGAGCATGTTCTCACGTCATGGTGGGAATCATAGGTAAGCATTACTGTCCAGACACAGCCAACATCAATTCCATACCTCCTTACGTACCTCTAATTGAGATTTGCAAACACACTCCACACACTCCAAGTAAACAGTAATCTCTTTAAGGGGATACAGTCATATCTTTTGTTTTTGTGTATTGTCCACAACTTGAAGATCATCAGTCTGCAGTAAATATTTTCCTGATTATTTTATTGGTGGATAGTTAAGAAAATATGTACCATATTTTAAAAAATGCATCTGGAAACATAGGTGAAGTTATTGCCAGACACCTAGAACACATAGGAAGTTCTCATATGCATCGTTTTAACTCCCAGTTTCAATGTGAAGCATGGACAACATTATTGTTAATGGTTAACAATTTCACCATGTTCACCTCTGTTTAAATAATATACTTGAAACTAGCAAAACCCACTACTGCCTTTCGAGATTGCTTTTATCAGCATTCAATACCCATCCTATTATAAGATAATTACACGAGATAGTCAGAGCTAATTAACATTGTTCCTTAAATAAAGATTAAGTGGAAAGAATTTATCAGGGACTTTAAAATCAGATCATTTTCTCAGCTGGGTGACTCCCGGGTAGACTTACGGTATCTTCCTGAGGCCCCAGCATTGCCTTCTCTTTCCCTGAGCTACCTTCAGCTTGCATTGACTTGCTGTCTCCAACTACATGGAAAGCATTTGCCACCACATGGAACATAGTGACAGAACAGGACACTCGGCTGGCACCATTCCTCCTGCAGGCCCTCCGCACTGCTGTGGTACCTACCCAAAGACAACGAAAAAATAGGGGTTGGCTACAGTGGAGCCTGCCCACTCAGTATCTAGGTCTAAGGCTTATAAAACAGAATAAGGTTATAAGAGATCCAGAGGGTGGAATGAACCTTTATTCCTCATTCCTCCCAATCCCCCAGCACTATTCAGCCAGACAAAGGGATTGTTCTCATGGAATCCAACTTGTAAATTTTACACCAAGTAGGGTTGACATTGTAATTTAAGCTACCTGCCCCTGGAAGTTAATAGTTTATCACTCATTGCAACCCACACTGACAGAAATCAGAAGAACAGAGATCTGGAAGAGTGCAGCTGATAACATGACACAATCCAAGGGAGAACACAACATTGAAAAAAATGCATACTTTTAAGCTTTTTTACTAATGTTGAAACCACGGAAGTTTGTTTACTTATTCAGTAAGTATTACATTATCCCCAAATAGTGTTTCTCAAAAGCTCCCAGAAATTTTTCTCCCTGTCTCTGTCTCTCTCTGTCTTTGCCTCTCTCTGTCTCTCTCTGTCTCTGTCTCTCTCTCCCTCTCTCTCACACACACACACAGATATGGTGTCTACCCCTTTGTAAAGGAGTTGGCAACTCCAGTTTTATCCATATAAGCTGGTTCATATGGGACAACTGTGTATATAAATCAACCTGACAATACATGGTTTTTTTCCTTAGAGAAAAAAGTGTTTCATGATATGAGATGTCTGTTTAGTCTCTCTCCTTCAGTTTCTCTCCCTCTCTCTTTCTCTCTCATTTTTTCATTTGAATACATGGATAGAACCACCCTAAGATATTTAACTTTTATTCAAAAATAAGGGAGAAAAGAGGAAAGGTGGTCAAGTATAGTAGAAGAAACATACTTTGGACACATAGTGCATTAGCACATCCAGAGTAGGCACTGAATTAATTCTTGTTGAACAAAAACAAAAACAAAATCAGATAGACCTTGATATAAACCCTGATTCTGACCCTCACTTGCTGTGTGACTTGCCCAAGTTACTTAGCGTCTCTGAGCCTAACTGTTGTCACCTTCAAAGTGAGGAGGGTGCCCACTGTCATGAAGACATGAAGATTAAATACAGTGAGATAATGTATGGGAGGTACCAGGTCCTTACACAAGACCTGGCCAACTCCATAAGCAGTTGTTACTGCTTTGTTATCCTGTTCTTGGCTTTGCTATAGGGGCTTCTCTTGTGAGCTACATGAAGTCAAACCCTGTCTACTTTATTCACCTCTGTATACAGAGTGGTGCCCAATTAATGCTCTTCTAGACAATATTTCCCATTGTCTTGCCTTCTCTTACTCCAAGAAGGTCAAGCTTTGCCTCTGCTTCAGGATGATTGATGTCAATTACTTCATGGGCTCAGTTCCTCAGGGATTTATTGAAGAGAGGTAGGGACCCACAGCAAAAAGGTGCCTTACATTGGGAGATCTGCAGCTCTGAAATTCTCTGCCCTGGACCCAGGCGCTAAAGCTTCTTTCCTGCCTCTGATGTGCACAGCTGCATTTGAAGACTGCAGGTCAATAGACTCTGATGTAGCCACTAAAAAGAATAAATGGAAGCTATGCCATTTAATTTGGAAAGATATCTGCCAAGTATTGTGAAGAAAGGTGGATGTGGCAAAAGTATGAACAATATAATCCCATTTTTAGAAAACAAATAACAACAAAGATAGTCCTAAACTGGATATCTTTGTTACTCCCCTGCACAACCCTTTCCTAACTTCTCCACTCTGATCTGCACCCTGAGAGGCCAACCTCATGGACCAACCCAATGGGTTCTCTGAAACCAGTGATTTCCTGTTAGGCTCAGCCAGTCAGAAGCACCATCAGGAGAGGGAGGTCAGGCAGAGTCACTGAATATCACAGTTTTGCTTAAGACAGCCCTTCTCCAGGGCTTTCTTCTTTTTCTGGCAACTACTTCCTCCCCTTCTTCCTTTAGTATTAGGGATATTGATAGCCCTGGGGTACACCTCCAGTCCTTCTAGTTTCTGATACCTATCCACTCTTTTATAAACAATCCCATTATTAGATTCTCTTTGAACAATCTTAATTAGAAGTTGCCATCTGTTTCCTGTTGAGACCCTGCCTAATACAACCTCTATTCCTGCATGCTTGTATGTGTATACTCACATTTGTATCATAAACATGGAGAAATGTGGAAGGATCTAGTCTACGTGGTTAAAATGAGACACAGGAGTTGAGTAGAGGGGAATGGTGTGATGGAACTGTGGTGGGTAGAATGGGGAGACAGGAGAGCTAGAAAAAGGAAAAGAACAAAATAAAGACAGCATTAAGGGAAAACAAACAAACGCACACATATATATATAGTGTCTCTGTGTGTGCTTGTTTATATATATATATATATAGAGAGAGAGATAATGATATATATATATAATGATATCACATCTAACATATCTATATATGTATGTAGACATATTTAAATACACGTAATTTGAAAAATCCAGTGGGCAGCATGGCAAAAGGGACTGAATTACACAGATTTCTTGGCTTACGAGGTAATGGGGGAAGCAGAGTGAGATGCTGAACATCTGGTCTGTAATGCCAAATGAGATACTCCTAATAAGAAGCAGGGTGTCCCAGTGGAAGATGGGGTTCTTAAGCAAATTAATAGGCTTATAAAGAGTAAGAATTCCTTTCTTAGTGATCATATATGTTCATAGGGAATAAGAAGCCACACATCTCAAAACAATCTCTTTTTAGGACCTTCCTTAACTGTAGGAAAGTGAGAAGAAACAAAATCAGAGTTGAGAAAATGACCCAGTCTTATGCTGAAAGAGGACAAAACAATGAAGCACATACTCAGAGCTGGTCAAGTAGTACTGCACTTTATTCAGTGATAAAAAAAGAAGACATGTTGAGATGGGACTCCCATGGTTTGAGAGAATGGTTGACTTGGCCTGAGACCAATTTTATTAGCCAAGAATGACAAGACTTATTGAACAGAGGTGTCAGAGCTGTGAGAAGTGTATAAAGCAGAAGTCCAGAGCAGAGTCCAAGCAGAGAGGGCAGCCAAACTAATGAAGATAGTGGTTCATGCTCCAGAAGAAAGCTTGCGCCCTTAATTTCTGTCCCTGGAATCAGACTCCTTGAGAACCAAACACACTTCACTAATAAGACTAAGTAATTACGTCACGTTGACCAGCAAAGAGGCTAGCATATTATGAAACTATTGTATAAGCCATTATAGGTTTTGCTAAAGGTCTTTACTAAACAGAAGGTCAACTTTGAATTTGAGTTAATCAGAGAAATAAAGGAGAAGATTGAATTCTAGAAGGATACTCCTCCATTCCAGGGAAAGCTTTGGGGAGATATCTAACCATGCCCTATCTAATGAACATGTTATAAGTTCCAGGTGAATGAACATGTACAGATTGGAGAAAGTGGTGAGACCCCTCATCGATGCATTTAGTCTCCTTTTAATGGAAGAGTTGCCATATTACCTTATGCTGGATTGACAACATTTACTGCCCATTGATTTGGTGTACCATCCTTGGCAGGGAAACAGATCAGCAAACAACCTATACTAATGGTATGATACATCCTTTCTTCTTCTCCTGGGGAGTGTTATTGTGTCCCTGGACATCAAATGTATTGCAAATGAAAGGCATTTATAACTCATCAACAAGTAATATTTGGTAATCTCAAGTTCTAGAACTATAATGTTAGAGGAGATCATGGAGATGATTTGTGTCAATTCCTTTATTCTACAGTTGAAGTAACTGAGGGCCAAAAGGGGATAAGATAATTGCCCCATAAGATTTGTTGGTTTTTTGTTGTTTTTTTTTTGCCCCATAAGTTTTATAAGCAACATGCTTTCAAAATGGACCGAAAACTAATACGCATAAGGGAATCTGTAGAGTTATAAATATAATAGCACAGTTACCAGTTTAAAGTATTTATTAATTAAAGAAATCTGCCCAGCCCCCTTCAAACACACACACACACACACACACACACACTTGGCATTCATCATCCTAACAACCCATGGAGGCATATCCACCCAGTATTTATAACCAGGGAAATGGCGTTGTTTCTCAAACTAAAGAGATTATAGGGACATGAGCCAGCACATGATTAAAACAGGAAGACATTGTTCTCAAGCTCTCTCTTCCTTTTCTATAATCTTAATTCCCGCCTCACATGTCAGTTCATGGTGCCAGCTGATGTCACAAGTGCAGAAACCCATCCCAGAGTGTCCCTGCTGCCAGAAGTCCAGCCAAGAGCAACGTTCTTGTTCCTGCCTTACTTGCTAACAATAATGTCACAAGATTGAACTGACCACTGAAAGAATGATCAGTTGAAGTGACAACCTTTCAGTTCTGCAGAAACTAAAACAGACTCAAACGAAGAAATAGACAGTTCTTTAAGCCAGAAACATGGATCCATTCAGTCTCTGGCATTCCATCTTAGCTTGACCCAGGTGGAGAGAGAGAACAGTTAGTGAGAGTGTAGCCACGGCCTGACAAGATGAGTGTCTGGAGAGAGCCTGATTGTCAGGCAAGGGCACCATCATGGGAAGCTGATCTTTGCTAATGTAACACTATTGCAGTTTAAACTAGGTAATTCAGTAAATTCACTATAAATCTTCTTGTTTAGGTGAGAATGGTTGGGATGGCTAATGCTCTTGGCAAACCCACTAGAAGACAGCTGCCCTAAATGGGCTGTTGTAAATGGATCTGATCAAATATTAAGATCTGGACTCCATCTATGGGCAACTAGGTGGATCCTCTAACCACATTAAATATCCTCAGTCAGATAGGACCACAGGCAGCAAATAATATTTATAACCTCAGGCAGAAGTCTTATCCCTCAGAAGCATCTTCTGTTCCTGGATTCTGAATCATTCTTTCTATCCTGTCATCTTCACTTCTTGGCTTGTTCTTACCTGGTTCCGGTTCACAGAGCACTGAGTGTTCAAATAGGTAAATTGAATCTATTTAGAGGTATAAGTAAGTTACATAACTTCTCTGTACCTTAGATTCCTCCTCTTTAGAAGAAGGAAAATCCTACTTCCTAGGATTTTGGTAAGGAGTAAATTAACTACTATATGGTAAATAATGCCAAGCATATTGTAAACACTATTTAAGTATTTGTTATTATTATTTAGAAGGGACTTAAAAGACCTCGAATATTCTGTATCCCCACATTTGCCTATGTCTTTAAGGATTTTAAGATTTCTGCTAGTTGGGTGGTCATTCATTGATTGAACTAAGGTTCCAAAAGTCTCTCCCTCCCTCCCTCCCTCCCTCCCTCCCTTCCCCCTTCCCACTATCTTTCTCTCTCTCTCACACATAGAGTCATGAGTTTTCATTGTGACTATAATATGGATTCATTATTCCCACATTTCAGGTATATTTGTTCCAGAGGCTTCATAATGGAGGACTCTACTGAGATCATCTACATGCCAGGTATTATGGAAGTTGCTAGGAATATAAAGAAAAATAAGGCATAAACAAACCTGCTTTCGAGAAATCGAAGATTTAATTAGCAAGTGGGTATGGTTGACAAATAATTGCCAAACATTATGATGAGAGCACAGAGATGCCATGGAGCCCCAGAAGAGGGCACAACTAAGGTAGTGAGGGGCAGGGAAATGGATTCCTGAAGTGCGAACAGGAGTTTAATGAGCCAACACTAGGAAAAGAGGAGTTTTGGTAGGTGGATGGACTGGCACATATAAGGAAGAAGGTGCACAAGGTCATTGCGTATGTAGAGCACTGTAAATCATTACATTACAGTGGGACAATAAATTATATCTGTTAGAAGGATCAAAGGATAAGAAATAACAGGAACAATGTCAGGAGATGAGGATAAAAGGGGGCCTTGTGGCCACATCAAGAAAGGTCACCAATGGATCTTGATCATGATCAGCAAGTGGAGATGAAGGTCCATGGAAGGATTTTTGAAGAGGAACATGCACAGTGGCTTTACATCTGACATACAAAGGGGAGGAGAGTTTGGGAGAAGGTGGGTGAAGAGGGAGCCAGGGCAGGTGGCTGCTCACTTGTCTAAGTAGTGATGTCATTGGGCCCCACCTCTCCCTCCACCCTCTCTGTACACCCAGGAACATAGGGCTCATGACCAGGCATTTGGATCACCTGGCCCTGTGAATGGGCATGTCACCAACCTACCCAGAGGTCTCCTTCCTGCTGTCCAATAGCCTTGGCAGCTGTAGCGTGTGGGAGATGGCGACAAGACTTAATCGAACTCTAATTAGATGAGCAGAATCCAAGCAAGCAACGCAGCAATTTGGGTGCCCGATTAGCAAATCCCTGAATTCAGATCCGGTGAAACAGGCAAAGGAAGTTAAAAATGAATTAGGTAAGCATTTAGCTCTCCTCAGGGTACTCTGTCCAGCCAAAGGAACCCCAGTTGTGGGTTATGGGGGCAGCGCCCCCTCAATGGCTGTTTGAGGAAGATGTATGGTGTCTGGGACGAAGGCAAAAAATCGAAGGTCCAGCTTTGCCAGCTTCTGAACTCACTTCTGGGCCTAAATCTCAGAATAATGAGAAACACCATCCATTGAGTAGGTAGCTCCAATTTTCTGGGAATTAGACAACTATTCTTTTATCAAGAAAGTGTTTTCCAACCTTGAAAGATTTTAGAATTAACTACAGAGAGGGCAAATTAAAGAAAACCCATACTTTTAACATTTTTGTGTTGGATTTCAGACAACCCCAATATGCCTGCTAGTGAAACTGTAATGTTCCTAAAGTGTTTTTAATGTTTAAGAGGTCCTGGCGTAGTCGACCTTGTAATTTGCCATGTGATTCTCGTTTAAATGACTAATTAAGTGGTTGATTACAGACTCAAGCTTTAAAGTTAAAAGTTCCAGAAGAGGTTGGCTAAGTTTGTAAGCAGTACTGAAAGATTTAAGAGAACTTTAGGGTCATGATATTTAAAAGCTTAATTTATTAGCTTTATAAGAACTGCTTAAGTATTTGGGAAAGTTTTGCTTATTAGTCAAGCATTTGAAGTACTTAAAAAGAAAATCGTATATATTACATTCATAAATGTGGTTTAGACTGTTTAAGGGAACTTAATTGCCAAAATTGTAAAGTACCCCTTAAAAATTTATTAGATTTATAGATTGAATAATAAGATTTGTAGTTTGAACTTAAAAGCTTAAAGAAAAAAAAAACCTTCATTACTTCAGTATACTGAATATTTATCTTAGAAACCAAGTAGCTGCAAACCGTCTTTTATGTGCACAAAGGCTGGCCTTAAGGACCCCAGAAAACTCCTACTGACTTCTTCCTGGGATTTGTTTGAACTAAGGATGGTGTGAGACTCCTTTTCCTCTTTGGGCTTGAGCTGAGAAGCGGGTGGCCGTTTGTGAAGGCGCCTTCCTGCCCTGAGAGAATGAAGCGGGCGGGCAGCAGCGTGTGCTTGGGGGCTACTATGACCCCAGGTTCCAATCAGACCAAAGACCAGCTACACTCCCACCTTTATTTATTTAGGTGGGCTCTTTAGGTGAACCAAAGCATGTTCCTTATTTGTTTGAGCTAACTGAAGTTGAGTCTCCATGGCTTCCAAATAAAAAGCCAACTACTGCTGAGGACATGAAGGGACAGACCCAATATAAGTGGTCTTGTGGGTAGAATTAAGCTGTGTAATTCGAAAACAACAAAACAAAACAAAAACCCCCAAACCTGCAACATATATTTCATATTTTAGTCCTCATAGCTCCTTCCTGAGAGGGGTTTTCTTACCATCTTCCTGTGATGATCTGGATGTTTGGCCTTGCCCTCTCCTCTCTAGAGACTCCTTCCCTCACCAAAGTCAAAGAGGTGCGAGGCCTCAGGCTGAGCCAGAGGCAGGGTCCAGGCCCTTCCATTCTCCTTTGCTCTCATATGTCCTCAGATCTGAGGATATGGAAGCAGGAGAATGTGTCGTGATGTAGAGAATCACTAGTCCCCTTGTATTTTATCTCAGTTCATTATGTGACTAGTCTCCAGATTTAAAAAGAAAATGAAATAAGATGGGACCAGGGACGGAGACAAACCATAAGAGACTCTTAATCTCAGGAAATAAACAGGGTTGTTAGGGAGTGGGGCAGGGGGAGGTGAATAGGGTGGCTGTGTGATGGATATTGGGGAGGATATGTGCTATGGTGAGTGCTGTGAATTGTTTAAGACTGATGATTCACAGGCCTGTACCCCTGAAGCAAATAATACATTACATGTTAATAAAAGTAAAGAAAATACCCTGGCCTAGTTATGGGTCTCTAACTAGGACTTTGAAACTCTGTTCAAGCCCTACAGGGTACCAGCTGAGAATGGTGTCTGCATCTTGACTTCAACAGTTAAGAGACTACAGTGCCATGCACTGAAATTGGGAACTTGGAAGAATAGATTGAGGGGGAAAAGAGGGTCTGGGTTTGGCACAAGGAGAATTTGAGGTGCAGTGCCATATCCTGTTGGGAGTGCCCTTTAGATGGTGGAGTGGATGGTTCTAACATTTCAGGAGCCAATTGGCACAGGAGAAGCAGGTGAAGCATAATTACGGAGACTTCTTACCTTTTTACTCTGCTCAGCCGGTTGTAGGATGTCTTGCTAAGCAGCAGACAGGGCACTGTGTCCATTCCAGGAATAAGCTTGGCTCATACAACAGAAACCATCATGAAATGGTTCAAATAGCTAGCAATATTTTCTTTTTTTAGTTTATACATTTTCAATTAAAAAATTATTGAGATGTAACTGACACATAGCATTGTATTTGTTTCAGGTGTAAAACATAATAATTTATACATGAATGTATATAGTGAAATGATTATTTTAATTACGTTTAATTAACATCCATCACCACACTTAGTTATAGTATTTTTTTTTTCTTTTAATGAAAAGAGCTTCTTTCCATTATTACCTAATAACAGTACCCGGAAGGAGGCAATGGCTGGCATTGGCAACTTGTCTTGATGATGTGAGAGCTCGTGTGTCTGCTACTTTGTTGGCATTTCCTTCATGGTGTCTCGACGGTCGCTTCACCTCCAGGCACAGACAGCTGCATTCAAGGCCAAGGCAAGAGGCAGATGCAAGTTCTACTGTTTTGTTTTATTAAGAAAGCAAAATCTTCAGACCTTCCGACTCTGCACAGGAGACTTCGGCTTGTGTTTGGTTGCCTAGCGCTGCATCCCATGGTCGCCTCCAGCTGTGAGGCGAGGCAGCAAATGAAAAGGGCGTTCAGACTGATTGTGGATTCAGCCTCTGATCTCTAGTCCCCATCACTAGGAGTTTAGGTTCAGGACTTTTATTCCTTGAGCTAGGAATCCAGAGACCAGGTCTCCACCATGATGATCGCCTTGATTAGGCTGATGACTGGACAAACTTCTTGACCTTCTGTGATTTATTTTCTTCCCCTCTGGAAAATTTCTCTATAGTCTGGAAGTCAGTCATTTTCTGAAGCCTGCATTAAAAAAAAAAAAAAAAAAGATATGGTTAATAGCTGACAATTTTGCATCTTCCCAAACGTATAGTCTGATAGTCACAGAAGACTCTAGGTCACAGAAGACTCTAGACTCTCCCTGCAAAAATGGAAGAGTGGGAACTTTAAATGGCTAAACTTTGTGAAGAGTGGAGCCCCTGTGGCGTTGGACTAGGACTCTGGTAACTGGCCATGAAAGCCATTTGGGGGATCATTTTAGGGAATTTGGAAGTAGGTGGGACACCTGGATGTGGAGGGCTTGTTTGGGCAAGTTAGTGCTTGAAGCTGGAATGCCGCACAATTTTGAATTTGCCAGAAAGCTTCAGGCTCTGTCTTGTGCTGCTCTGACCAGTGAGGTATCCCTCTCAAAGGGGCAGCATTGCAGCAATTAAGTGGCTTATAGCACAGTTAGAAAAAGATAAAAGGAAAGCCTCACAAGAAAAGAAGAAACTCTTCTGTGGTTCCCTCAGTACTCAGGGCTGCTATTTTTTAACATAAATAGGTCAATGCAGGACACTAGGGTGTAAAAGTTAAGTCTGCATTTATTTTTGAGGGACATGTAAAATTAGAACATCTGTCACGGGAGCTTTGGTCTAGTGTTCAAATCTCCCTCTTGCTTTGCTGGCTTCAGTGGGGGCCTTGCTTTCGAGCTGTGCATCTAGAAAGATACTTGATTCCATAAAGTTCCAAACTGGGGGCTCCTGAGTGGCTCAGTTGGTTAAGCAACTGCCTTTGGCTCAGGTCATGATCCAGGAGTCCCGGGATCAGGCCCTGCATCGGGCTCCCTGCTCCATGGGAGGCCTGCTTCTCCCTCTCTCACTCTCCCTACTTGTGTTCCCTCTCTAGCTGTGTTTCTTGCTGTCAAATAAATAAATAAAATCTTAAAAAAAAAAAAAAGGTTCCAAACTGGAAGGTGATTGCCATTTATTTGACCTGCTGTTCATCAGGTGCTATAAAAATTGCTATTACCACATGTTAACTTTATAAGTTACTACTTGACTTCCATTTTGATTTTGTTTTGTTCTGCATAATCAATAATGCCATTGATTTTCTGATAGGGAGCTTACATATACATTCAGTCTTAAAAACGTGTTCTTTTGCATTGCCATGAATGGTCTCCCTAAAATTTCTTTCCTGTATCAGACACTTAGACATCAAAAAATGTTCCACAGATTTTCATTGTGCATTGAGAAATGTTTTAATTGTTGATTGATGTTCAGTTGGCAAAGGCTTCTCATACTCTAAGCATAAGTATCTGTGGCATGTCATTAATATTTCATAGAATCAGAACATGCTCTAGGAGCTTATTAACCTATATAATGAGATGGAGAATTTTATCCACAAAAAATCCAGGACCTGTTCTCTATGAGATTAATAGCAGTCCCAAGACTTTCTTGGGGTTCTGCATGAAGTGAGGGTCATGGGTTGGGAGTGGGGTCCATGAGTGGAATGACTAGGTGGGAAAGAAGAAAGGGCAGTTGGAGTGGCAATCACTGGTAAAAAGAGAAAGTCAGACACAGAGAGAGAAAAATGCACAGAGAGAAGCACACATAGAGAGAACGTGTGTGGGAGAGCCGCTCTTGTAGTCCTTTGGCAGAAGGATGTGTCCTTAAGAATTTTAGGATGATTCCCTGTGTGCTGTGCTATTTAAACTCATATGCAACTCTTTCAAGAAAATCACATATAAAGATTTAGTTACTGTATCCCGACTTCTGAGGTGAGATGTGTGTTTTTCTGGGTGATGCATCTGTGGACAGACAGATGAAACCGAGACCTATTTGTGCTTCACCTAAGATTTAATCCTCTTCCCCCCATGACCACCCCTTCCTGTCTGTTCTCCAGCTGCTGGGAAAAATTATTTCCTTAAATTGGGGCATCCCCCAAATGAATTGTGATTTGTCCTAGACAGCATGTGTATAGTGGGAAGGGTATCTTGAACTTGGAATCAAAAGTCCTAGTTTCCAATCCCAGCTGTGCCATTTGCTAACTCCTCATACGAGTTTTCTTACCTATAAATGAGGCTACAGCACAAGGTTGTGAAAATAATACCTGTAAACGTTCCTTCCACCCTGTCTGGCACCTAATGAGTTTAATGGATCTTGTGTCTGGATCAGTGGAGAATACCTAAATTATACTATCGGACTATTTTTACCCCAGTCTTCCCATTTGAGGTAGAAGTGAAGAGTCATTTTTACTACTAATATGATTTTCTAATCAAGGGCCATCTCTGGGGTCATCAATAAAGAAGAAAAATCCAAATTAGTATCAACAGACTCATTATCCTCCCCCCACTGCCCTTAAACACAAAGCCAGTTAAATGTTGCTAAATTTTAAACCAACAGGAAAATTAGAGGAAGAAATGGTGGTGGGGGGGGAGATAGGAGATGCTTTTGGCTCTGTGTGTATCTCCAGCCGGCCCACTGTGATTTTTTCCCCCCATGCATCAGGTCAAGGAAAATCTTGGTTCCCTGAGCCATGAGGGGTCAGGGGGCAAGATGTTCAGTGAGCATTATATACCTAGAAGTTGTAGTTAAGAGAAAGTGGCTTCTTCCCATAGGACTGAGCATGTGGGGAGAGAGAGTGAGAGAGAAATGTGAAATGGGCCCATTATAGCATCTTGGGCTGGATTCCCAGAGCACAGCTTTTATAGCCAAGGGCCCCTGTGAAAACAGTGGTTGCTGAGGAGACCCCTCCTCCCCCACCTCACTGCCCTTGTACACTTCAGCTTAGCATTGCTATCTTGTCTAGGGAACATCCCAGATGGCCTCACCGTGTGGTCCCCACAGTGAATGCCAGAACGGTACCCCCAGGACTCTACCTTGGTCTCCATCCAAAACAGTGACATCTCGCAGTTAATTAAAGTTGCATAGCGCTCTACTGCGGTTTCCACCAGGGACAAGAGCAACTGAAGGCTTCTCCAGTATCATTTCTTAAATTGATGGGGATTCCAGAAATAACCTTGGACACTCAAAAAAAAAAAAAAATCATACACACACACACACACACACACACACACACACACACACACAGCTGGGTAAGAGTGGTGCAGAGGGAACTGAAAGGGAACCGGGAAGGATGTTTTTATTCTAATCCCCACAGTGTCATCCCACAGACCTGAAATGAGCATCGTCCTTTGTGACTGAGCCAGAGTCCCACCGCACTTTAGTTCCACCCCTTGCCTTTTACATTATTAGAAACCTGAGCCCAATCACTTCACTGAAGCCACATCAGATCACGGTAGAACTAAGGTCTCCAGAGTCCTTGGGTGGCTCAGTCGATAAGCGTCTGCCTCCAGCTCAGGTTGTGATCCCAGGGTCCCAGAACAGAGCCCCATGTCCAGCTCTCTACTCAGCAGGGAGTCTGCTTCTCCCTCTCTATCTGTTCTTCCCTCCCCACCACGGCTCTTTTTTTTTTTTTTCTCTCTCTCTCTCAGATAAATAAAATCTTAAATAAAAAGCAACAAAAAACTAAGGTCTCCCAGTTGTTATTCTTTTTTTTGCCCCATTTCATGGAAATCTGTGGGACCTTGCAGGGACAAAGACAAAGAAAGAAAACATTTTTGGCTGAAACTTTCTGCATTCTTTTTTTTAAAGAAAAGGCATTGATACTGCAATGCTTAGCACTTACAGCTTCTAAAAATTGCCACATTCAAAAACCTCGGAGAAGGAGCTACATAGATACCTATTTTAAAAGAGGACCACAGACTGAATATGGCTAGATTTCAAATTTTGCTTTGGATTCAGGGACGCCGTTTGTTTGTCCCAGCTGAGGAGTGGGGCCTTGTCTTTAAAAACAAAGCATTCTGGCTCCCTGTCTCAGGAAGGAGTGCTTGTTGCAGTTCTCCATCCCTACAAAGCCCAGATGATTTTTGTATATCTGTCAAATATGAGGCACAGTCTAGCAAATACTCCACGTTTGCGTTTCTTTGTAATGATGTGTGTGGCTTGCATTAATATGGAAATAGATGCAGCCCTAAGGCGCTTTTGAAGTTGTCAGGGCTGTTCTCATGTGACAAAGTTTTCATGTCTCCGATCGTTGTTCAGTGCTCCCTTGATTTTAAAATCTGTGCTTACCTGATGTATTGTAATTATGGGATCAAAAATGACAGGGTGATGCTATTCCAAAGTTAAAATGAATGATAATAATACCTTAGGTTAATATAGTGTCTTTCTTCTGGAAAGTAAAAGAGTTTTTGCATATATTATCTCGTGTGAGGTATTATTAGCCCCATTTTACAGATGGAGGACCAGAAGCAGGTAGGTTACCTGACTTATCCAAGGTCAGCCATGTGCTCTGGCAACTGACCCACCAGAGCAGGAAGCATGAAAGGCCCATTTTCACTCCTGAACTGCCGTAGCATTTAACATACTTCACCTAGAGCACACATCATTATGTCCCTCCCATTATGAATGACACTGTGGTATCTAATCTTTTCTCCTATCTTTGATAGTCACACAGATTCTTTCTTTCCTTCCTTCTTCCCAGCCCTACCATCCCTTCCTTTCCCCTATAAACACTGCCCACTAG
Organism: Spilogale gracilis; assembly: GCA_004023965.1. Taxonomy (NCBI): domain Eukaryota; kingdom Metazoa; phylum Chordata; class Mammalia; order Carnivora; family Mephitidae; genus Spilogale; species Spilogale gracilis. The sequence goes on from PITA01005960.1 coordinate 100,000, forward strand.
CTTGGCATTCTGTTAGATTCTACAAAGTTAAGGAGGGCTACATTGTTCTTCCTGCACTCTGGGAGCTCACGGACTGGCAAGACAGCCAGAGAAACAGGTAACTGTCCCACGATGGCATTAGCACGCTTGGGTCTCTCCCAAGGCAGGAGGCTTAACGATGGTGGGACAGAGGACCATTCCACGAACACTTTTAAAGACAGGGACCCTATATTACTCCTATTTGTAACTTTCCCACACCTACCTAGCAACATGCATATGCAGTGAAATATGAAAATTTATATTCTAAATCAAGCTCACGAGCTGTTAGGAAAATTAATTCTGTCTCGTACCTTGGCAAATATATCGTTATAATGATCTGGAAGGCTGACTTCTTAGAGTTCTAAGCTGGCAGCGTGGGGAGAGTGAGCCGTGTCCCAGCTGTGGCATTTAGCCTGCTTCCCTTCTCTTCTCTTATCCCAGCTTCTTGCTACGCCTGGATAGGCTCTTGGCTACCTGTGTGGAGACCCAAGGCCTCATGTATAAGCTCCATCCAAACAGCTTGCAAACATTAGCCAACAAACGAGAGGGACGTGTACAGGGTATAGTCCTCCACAGGGGGGTGGATCCTGAAAAGAAGCCCACACTAATCCTGAAAGTGGGTTCAGGGCAGTTGGGCAGGGAATTCTGAAGTTCAGATTACCTGGAGCATGTTTTAAAAGAAGGGTGGGGTCTAAATCGGTACATCCGCTTGGTATCATGGACTCCTTGCCCCATGTGAAGGGTTATAGCTCTAGGAGGGCTAGGGCAGGGTCTGGGGCAGGTACTCCCTTGCCATGGATTGAGGACACTGGTACTGAATGGGCACTTCAAAGGGCAACCCAATGGGTCTTGCTGGAAATGCCTTTGAAATCTTTAGCTTCATCTTAAGAGGTTACACAAAATTTCTTTATCCCTAATCCATCTTAATAATGGAGTTTTTCATCTACTTAGGTCAAGACCCTATAGTTCTCCTCAACCTTTGCCCTGATGCCCAACTTTCATGGGCAAATCCTGACACATACACCTGGATGCTGACCTCTTCTCAAAGCTACCATCATGTCTCTTCCAGACTTTTATATAAGAGCCTCCTAACTGGTTTCCCTACCTCCACCCTGTCCCCATCCTTGCACCCCTTGTAGCTAGGAGAGGCCTCTTAGAATCCAAATAAGATCAAGTCTGTCTTCTGCTTACTATCCTCATGGCTCCCTAACCCATTCAGCACAAAGGCCAAACTTTGCACTTCTTACCTCCCACGTCACTTCCTATACTTTTTTGCCCCTTGGTCACCCAACTCCTGCCACATTGGCCTCCTTACTGTTCTTGGAAACTGTGGAATACCACCAGCTCAGGGCCTTCTGTCTTGCTGTTAGTCCTGTTTAGAATACTCTTCTCAAGGTACTTCATCACATTCTCCTTCATTTCCTTCAGGTCTCTGCCTAAATTCATCTTTCTAGGAAATCATATACCTGACCCCCACAATGATCACCTTATTCTCTTCCTACGTCATTTCTTGCACTATGCAGACCACAGAAAGCATACATCATAGACATGTCTTTGTCTTCTATATGTCTCACCACATACACACACCGGAATGTAAATTCCATGAGGGTAGACACTTTGATCCATCAAAGACTAGAGAGCCATATGAGCCCATGGTGGCTCCTCAGTACAGTATTAATATATGAATTCATTCATTCCAGAATTCTGTTCTGAAAGGATCTATTATTGTTTTAAGATTAATTTCTGGGAAGCCTGGGTGGCTCAGTCACTAAACGTCTGTCTTTGGCTCAGGTCATGATCCTGGAGTCCCAGGATCGAGCCCCATCTCGGTCTTCTTGCTTGGTGGGAAGCCTGCTTCTCCCTCTCTCACCCCACCCCCCGCTTGTGTTTCTGCTCTAGCTGTGTTTCTCTCTGTCAAATAAATAAATAAAATCTTTTTAAAAAAAGATTAATCTCTTTTAGCTCCTTATATTAAAATGGAAGTGTTGAGGGGATGAGTCTGTGATACTGATATTGGCTGACACATTGTTTCAAATCTCTAGATTGAAAGCAATGAAAGGGTGTGCAGTAAATGTTTGTTTTATAGAGGAATGAATTATATTCACATTAGTGTGAATCTTGGCATCTTGTCTGTGATTCTGAACCTAACCATGTCGCATCGTCTCTTCTTTTGGGTGTTACATTAAGTTCACTAAAGCCTATTTACCCTACTATGACTGATTTAAGTAGTTCAGTGAACTTCCTCAAGATAACCTTTGGCTTTCATAATCCCCTCTTTTCCTCACTCTTGTCTGTGCTATATTTATATGTCCTTGTTTATTTATTATTTTGAAATGCTATCTAATTATGCCTTCCTCATATAACTAATTTCCATAAACCACCCATAATACCCTGATCATTATTGTCAAATCTTGCCTCTACAAGTTGTAACCTTCTCAAGGTCAGGAACTATATCTTGTGTTCTTTTTCATTCTCATCTCACACATCCTGCATCAGTCCTTACCCTACCGTAATATCAATGAGTCGTAGGTATGCAAACTCTTGCTCAATAAGTTAAAGTTACATGAAAAAGAAACTACCCTTGTAACCTGAGACTTCAGGGAAGGCTGAGCACAAACAGCCTTTGGTCAATGGTCATCATATGGTTGTTGATGCCTTTAAGATCTTAAATAACCTTTAAGCTAAGTAACTTTTCAGTTCTTCCAAGATTTTACTGTTAATCCTCATTACTTTTAGTTATCATGGGTTGCTCAACTTAGGTCAGTCAAAGCAGAAGAATGTAGACTATTCACATCTTTACCAGTTTTTTTTCTAAATTGATATATGTTTATTATGGAAAACTCTGACAACATAAACAAGGGAAAGGAAAAAATAAAAGCCTCTACGGTCCACTCCATAGAGATTTCCATTGTCAGCATGTTCCCTGTGTCCTTTCTGTCTTTGCTTGATCATAATGTACATATCGCTTTGTTTCCAATCTTAAATTTTTAAACTTGTTTACACAAGCAATAAGTCCTCTTCATTTTAGAAATATTAATGCACAGATCAAAGGGAAAGGGAGACTCACTTATAATCTCATCATCTAGAGATTTCTACTGTTAATATGTTAGGAATTATCCCTTTATAACTGTACCTATGCATGTAGTCATGCATGAATATCAGAGAGTACATATTATATTTCCACTAAAATGGTAAAATATGATATATACTACTTTATAAACTTCTTTTCATCACTTAATAAATCACATTTTAAAATGTTTTTTTACATCATTACCAGGATTTTTGTGACACATAACCTATTATATACATATATCAAAATTTAGTTATTCATCTCCTAGTGTTGAACATAACTTTTTTTTTTTCCCCTGAAGTGAACAATCATGCGAGAAAGCACTTGTAGGAACGCCTGGGTGGCTCAGTTGATTGGGCGGCTGCCTTCAGCTCAGGTCGTGATCCCAGGGTCCTGGGTTGGAGTCCCATGTCAGACTCTCTGCTTGGTGAGGAGCATGCTTCTCCCTCTCCCTCTGCCTGCCACTCCCCCTGCTTGTGCTTTCTCTCTTCCTCTCTCTGACAAACGAGTAGATAAAATCTTTAAAAAAACAAAACAAAACAAAACAAGCACTTGTAAACATTTATGACATTTGTTTGTGAAATTGCTGACACAGAAACATCAATATTATTGGAGATTTGTTTCAAAGTCGAATCTTCTCTGGACTTCTGTTTAACTTTTTCAGATGTTTTTTGGTCATGTCTCCACACAGAACAAAGGCTTTTCCTGTTGGATCTTTTCCCTTCTGGAATAGTCACCACATACAGAGCACTTAGACTTGATTGGTACTGCTATGTATTGGTAATGCCATGTATTGGACATCATATTGAGCATGGTATCAATTTCGACGCATGCTTTGGTTGTTCAACCAGCATGCAAGGGCAGTCTTGTTAAATCGAACAATATCACCCACTTCCCCCATTCCAGGTCTCTCACATGTGCTCATGTTAACTCCAAGGCTGTTAGGAAATTAAATTGAATGTGTTAAATTTATGAGAAGTACTTTTTACTGGTCTTACGTGCTATAGGTTTTCTTCAATCAACATTAGTTCAATACTACAACCATTACTACCAGGAAATTGCTGCTGGCTCACAGTGTAGCTAATTTGCCAAGTCTCACACATGCATAAATATACATACTTATTGTAATTCTGACCTTTCATCTCTCCTCACTCCTTGAGACAAGCCAATAACCGTCTTAAGCAAACAAACCCGAAACAACAGGGTTCCTTCCAAACTTGTTAGGAAAATAGGAGAGGAATCAGTAAGAGTCCACACTGCCTTGTACCTGGGTGCAGGTGAGATGTATTTGGATTGATATATGTGGTGTCATTTTCTGGACCATTAAAAATCCTGTCACCTCCGGAATGAAATGCCGCACTGATTTACCGGCAGATGACATAACATTGCACTATCATTTAGAAAGAGAAATGAGAAGCACAAGTATTGAACCGAACATATTTTTAAGTTTACCACCTTAAAAAATAAAGATATTCCGTGCAGGAGAAAACCTGTAAATTTATTCTCTCCGATCAAGTTCTTCATCTAAATCATTTTGATTTAAATGACAAACTAAGCTTTGGGGGAATAAACAAGTGAATGAGAGAAAAGCTTTTACCAACAGGGCTGAAAGAATGCCTGGTAACAAATTGCAAGGTCTTTGATGTAGGTTTTCAAGGCCATTTAAGCGATTTAATTTTTTTTCCCTGTTCTTAAGACTTCATTCACCTTTACACCGAGCCAGAGAAGGAGGACACCAAAACATTTTTTTTCCCTTCTATTTCACATAAGCTTCTCTACATGGCCGTAGGGGTAGCAAAACCTCAGAAATGGCAGGCAGTTGCCTGTGGCCCATCCAACAAGTTAAAGCAAACTGCGCATCTTGAATCTTTCTCTTCTGACCTTGATGGGTGATAGACACGTGGTCTAAGCAATAGAGAATAGAATGGACTTGGAAGACTTTTTCTT